>JAGDQP010014472.1:29793-45086 GCA_022664845.1 Lepisma saccharinum | reverse complement strand
AGCTTTGCTCCCTTGTTTCTAAATGTGTTCGCTCTTTCAGTTTTTTATTGAATGTTGTTTCCAACTCTGTTGTTTTGGTCACTTGTTTTACTGCATTTTGTTGGCAATCGTGTCTTGCTTCTCTCTTTCCATACGCTTGGTTAGCAACCCTGTATTGTTGCTTTATTTCCAAGCATTTGGTTAGCAACCCTGTCTTGTTGTTTAAGAAAATATGTCATTAAAAATCTTTTTACAGACATTTCTGTGTTCAGAATGGTTCGTGCTGTCCTGAAATCTTGCAACCTTAATTTAAATAATTTCCTGACGTAATACAAATATTCCATTGCTACTTTGATATCTTTTTATATATTGATATATTTCGATATATATTTTTTAAATATGGACTTCTTTATCCTAAAATAAATACTAGCCTGCAAAGATGTGGAGTTTGACTGATTGCAGAACGCTTTAGGATTCGAGTCACAAAGCGTAAGCTTCAGGAAAAATATCCGAACCCCGAAATAACTCGAAAAAAAAATAAAACTCATTTTAAAGACATATTTTTGGTAAGCAATTCCTACGTAAAAGTAAAAAATAATTTTGTTTAGCCATAACTAAAATGAAAAGCATGAGGCGCGCAAAGTTCAAGAACTTATAAAATGACTTTACGATAAAGGAAACCCGAAGCTTTTCTTTTAGACATGCATAAACAAAATTACCTTTTACTTTTTAGAACGAATTGTTTAAGAAAAATAATCAGAAACTAACATTTTAACTATTAAAATGTCAGCTGCTCCGAAACAGAAAAAAAAACTTTTTTCAAAGTAGCACGACAAATTGGGGAAAACGTTTTCTCCTCCTTTTTTTTTTACCGGCGTTCAATGTTTCCGTTTTTTTTTAAAACACACACACACACACGCAGACACACAAGAATGCACACTATTCTCTGCAAAGTGCAAAATGCATCTCAATAGAACTGTCCCCCAAACACCGCAAGCACTTGCTACAAGCTAACATCCGGAAAGTAGTAGCCGTTCGCAATCTCTCAGGCGCATTCGGGTGTTCCTCAAATGCTGTCGGCAGACGCTTGTCCCGTAGCACCAGAGGTGAGCGCTGTACCAACTGAGCCACCGTAGCCCCTTTCTCCATCTTTAGTTGCGCTATATTGTTTTTTTTTTTTTTTTTTTTTAAGGGGGGTGGGTCGTCTGACAAACAATATGAGAATGTTCCCAGAAAGTCATTCCAGATGTCAGATTTGACGTTCCTCTTACGGCGACGAAATTGTCTTCACTGAAAATTTGCGTTTGATATGTAAATAAACTTCCAGTACGACCTTGATTCTTACAAACCGGTAAGTATCCCACGCATCTGATGTCAGTACAGAAATGTGGATTGGAAGGTACTTGACTTTTAGACCATAAATTTATTTCGTTTTCCATTGATATCAATGAAAATTTATTTTCTTCTAAGCATAGAGTCATAGTTGCTTTTCAAAATAATCAATGGATGATAATTTCATATTTGTTCCATAGTTCATATTTTCACTGTGTTTATAATTTCATAGTTGGCGACACTTCACTTTTCATTATTCAATTGTTAATTTTTCAAGTGTCAACAAGGTTGTTATTGTTTACTGTTTAGCAATGCAAAGGTGGGAGACCTAATAATCATGACATTGAAGGCTTGACTTACCATAGTTAGAATGATCCGATTTAGGTCACATATGCGCCGTTTTGTTCGATAACGTGTTGCCATTTGGAAGGTAATATTATGATGCCTCTCTCATAGAACCCTTGTCCCTATTGGCAAAAAAAATTGAGACAGTCGATGTTCACAAGCCTCTCTTGACGCGAATTTTGCACCAGCAAACGTGTTCGTCATGGACAGGAACAGATGGTAATCACTCGGTGCCAGGTCCGGACTATAAGGTGGATGCATAAGAACATCCCAACCAAGCTCCCTGAGCTACTGGCGAGTCACTACCGACGTGTGTGACCTAGCGTTGTCCTGGTGGAACACAATGCCTCTCCTATTGGCCAAAATTGGCTGTATCTGGGCGATTGCTGCCTTCTTTTGGTCCAATTGTTGACAGTATAGTTCCACGTTAAGGGTTTGGCAGCTCATAGTAGATGGGGAGCAGCTCATAGTAGATAATTCCCTGCCAATCCCACCAAACACACAGCAAAACCTTCCTGGCCATCAATCCTAGCTTGGGCACCGTTTGCGCCGGCGCACCGCGCTTCGACCACGACCGTTTTAGCGTGACGTTGTCGTAAGTGATCCACTTTTCATCAGCAGTCAACAACTGCTTCAGAAATGGGTCGCTTTTGTTGCGATTCAGCAGCGATTCGCAGATGGAAATTCGGTCCATGAGGTTTTTTTTTGCGTTAACTCGTGTGGCACCTATATATCAAGCTTCTTTTTGTATCCAGCGTTATTCAAATGGTTCCACACTTTTTTTGTGCAATGTTTAGCTCTTGGTCAATCGAAACAGTGTTTACATGACGTTCGGACGCGACAATGTCCATATGGGTCATTTTCATTTATCAGCATTGCACTCAAACGCAAAGATATGTATTAATTTAATCTATAGTGAAACGAATTAGAAACGCTGTAATTTTTGCGAAGTTTGTTCTTCATTTTTCGACAGATAAAATGAAAAGAAGCTGCTGATTTATTACTACATTCAAATGTTTAAATATTTTTGCTGCTATATTAATACTTAGATGTAGAAAGATGTAGAAGAATACTACAGTCTCAAGTAGGATTCAAAGTCTCTATACTCGAAAAATTATAATCCGAAAATCATATTGGATCTCGCCATCTTCAAACTTCATCTCCTGATATGCCACTTAGGGCGCTGGCGCTCTCTCCGTACAGGAATTTGAGAAGCAGTAAATGACTTTGTACAAAATTGAGTTCTTGCTGCCGAATGTGATTGGGTCTACCCTTAAGCGAAACACCTAAATGGCTAATCTTATGGGCACATACCGCTATCGGACATGCTGCAGACATGGGAACTGGCGAACACAATCGTTTACACAATCTCACAATTGCAGAGCATAAACTAAAATAGGTTCATCTAAATGAAACATTTTTATCGTAAGAATATCTATGTGTAATGCAAACTATTACACACACACAGGTTGCATACAATTTCGTGACTCCCTAACTCTGTATTTCTGCTTTCGTTCAATCTGTAATATGTATTCCAGGCCGTTCAGCTCATTAAAGCTCATTCCATAACGCTCTTGATCACCCCCGGCACCTTGGTATGACCTTTCCATTGATTTATATGGGAATATTTTTACTCGTCTTATATCTCTCAGAAGTACGATATCCAAGTTCCGCTTTAACGAAGTTTGCCTTGGTGGTTGTTTTTAGTCTTGGAGAGTTTCGGTTTGTGATGTTTGTTGACGTGTAATGTATTATTAATAGTTTGCTATATAAATCATGATATGCCAACGAGAAATTATACTGCTCGTATGTAAAATTTTACATTTCTATAAAACAGCATGAATCAAACAAAACATGCAACTCTAGGCGAAAACAGAATTGAAAAATAACGCTCCTGAGAAATATATGTCGAGTAAAACAATTTCCATGTAAATTAATAGGAAGGTAATACCAAGAGGCGGGGTGGTCTACACCGTTATTGGAGAAACTTCTTCAGGTGTGTTCTTCATTGCATGAAGTTTCAGTATTTGTCCTCTGTAAATGTCCTCCATTACACTGATGCACGGAATATCATCATATTCCCTGTTTGTTGATCCAACATATCTACCGCCTTGGCACTACTTTTGTAATACAAGAGTAAGTGCAAGGATAAAAATCATATCTCTTTCTTATTCTGTCGCCTTTCACTTGCGATTCCACTTCTGGTTAGAGTTTACACCATCATTTGTAACAGCTCAAGTCTCCAATACTTGAATGGGTTCATTAGGTATGTCTGAACCGGTTTTTCACCTCAACTGTCCGATATTGTATTGTTAATTAGCTCTAGCACATGTGGCATATACGTATCCACTCTGTGTTATTAACACAGAACACAGCCTCCCAAAGACCGTGGATTCATGATGCGACCTTGCTACTCAATATTATAATAAGTCTTTTAGCAAACCTTTACTCTTCTCTCTTCCATTAACACGTTTACTGAATGTTAAGCGAGGAATTTTATTTCATATAATATCTTAAGAGATTTTAAGCTCCTGTGCTATATTGATCAAAATACTTTAAGAATGCAGATTTTACTTTAAGAATTACCTTTTAATGAAATATCTCATGAGTGTATTGTTATAGTTTCAAATATTCGCCCTTGCTGTTCGGTATCGTTCCCACTACATTAACTGAAACGATTTGCTTTCGATTCCTGAGAAAAAATACTCCAATCGATGACAATCCGCCTTATGACAAATGATGAAATTTGTATCTCGGATCATATAACTTGCCATAACATATTTAATATCATGCATGTTTTTTGACAATCCAAAGTGACCGTGACAGTCATGGTGGCTAAGACTTGCAAAGTTGATCAACGCACGTGACAGTATTATTTTTCATCAATATTTCTTTTAAAAATCATGTTTCATTAGTGTAATATTTTCTAATTTGTGTAGATTGCTAATGCGGCGATGTACTTGCTGTCATAGAGTAAATAAGTAAATTTGACATTTTCACAGTAACTTCCGCGTCAAGCTACTTTTAAAACGATTTATCATTCCTCTCCTACATGCATCGGTATGTAGTATTTACGTTATTCACAAATGTAACAATTTTTCCTTATTTTCCCGCTTGTACCATCTTCAAAGGTAGCCTAAAATTCCCTTGCGGTAGCTGGTCTGCGACGTCAGCAATTCCAGTCAATTTTTAGCACTTTTTCCCTGTTCTACCTTTTGACAAAATAGGACCGCAACTTCTACGGTTGATGCGCCATTTTATATAGAAGAATCCTTCGATATGTCGTTATCATCCAAATTTTCATGCTTACTTATTTTTACATAATCTTATCAGTGCTGGCGCTATATTTGGGCAACACTTTATAGATTTTTCTAATAATTGATTTAAAGCAGCAACTTTTGGTTCTTCTGACCATTGGAGCTCTTTCGCATTGAATGGTGGTGATACGATCTAAATTATATCTACATATCGTATCCTTCGAGTTTTGACTCGGAACTACAATAATTTCCAAGGATTGAGGTTCTGTCAGAATGCAACTACATATTCTTAATTTCAAAGTCATCCCGAACTCTCCAAGTACTGTATCAAGAAATTTCAAGGGATCATGAACAACTCTGTCTGTTATTATGTTATTGACGTAAGCCACTATTTACTTATATACAAGTTTTCCTTCAACATTCTTTGTAAAACTACTAATTAAGAAGCTCATTCTAAGGACTGCGGTATACATAAATAACAAAACAGAGCCCGAACGTTCTTACCTCGAACACGTTTGACAATAGGTTTTTGCAATCTTCTTGGTCGTGCCACAAGTTATGCAATATCGACAATAGTGTAACATTAATTACATGTTCTCCTTTCGGCATTTTGTGTATCTTGATGTCCTTTCGTTTATGCGGTGAGATTTGGGATCTTTCCTCGTGCGTGCCTTCTGGGAGTATTTTGAGTGCAGCTTTGAATCGTGAGTCACTTTTAACTTTTATTTTTGTGCTTTAAATATCTGTCGAATGAAACTAAGATATTTCTAATTTATTTTACTATCTTCTATTAATGGGGCTGAGTTTGGTCGGCTTCGAGGTTTTTTTGTGCTATAAATATCGGTATTGGTTTTCTTGTTCATAACGACTGGTTCACTTAAGGCCTTCCCCCATGTTCGACGTGCCTCATAAAAAATTGATTTTATTTATGGTAATGAGAAGTCTGATAGTATTTGATATTTTCGTAGTATTTGAAATCGGATCAATCAGTTTTCACGAAGCAGAGACGCCATTGATTTCGTGCGTTATTAATGTAGTATATATTTTCTTTACTATTCACTTATCTCGGTATATATTTTTGTACACGTTACTTCCTTATTTTATAGTAATAAAAATGTGTGTTTAAGTCTTAAATTTTTTAAATTAATAATTTATTCAGTATATATTATCCTGTACGTTCTGACGTACACAGTTGGTTAGTTCATAATTCGTTCAGTAACTTTTAACACCGTAGCTAGTTTCCGCGGTGAATCAGATTTATAAGTGTGTGAGTGTAAGTACTTTTCTGTTACAACGACAAATTAATGGTAGCTACGTTCCACTACTCAATACTACTTTGACATAAGCGGATTTGTAATACTGGGTAATATGTTATGAGCTCCTTTATCCTATATCCGTAGGTAATATAGGAGTATCCGTCTTCACTTCTATAGTATTTCGAAATACCTTGCCTCCGCCCATGCTTCATTAGAATACTAAATAGCTTTTTTTTAGCTATATAGTGAGAGAGTGAGAGGAGTTCCCGCAGTGCCATTTCCGCAGAGCAAAACACATTTAAAAAGGATTTATACGATTTCATAAATCGTAGAGTACCATAAAATAATATCAGCAGTTTCTGGTATAACTCTATGCTTTAATATGAACAAATATAGAAAATGAAAATTCAATTAGCTTTGCAACCCTCGCGTAGACTTGTCACAGCAACCCTTCAATTTGGTCAATACAATTTCTGTATAATTTGATGCGAATCAGATCTCAATGTCAATAGTTGTTAATATGTTACTGTTTATTTATGAGTTCACAAATTTAGTCATATACAAATTTTTAATATTCTGTTTTTATGTTTTATTTTCCTTAAATCCAGCAATCGACTTCTAATAAAGGAGTTATTACAATCTTTGCACATCACATTCACATATTACTTACACAATAGTAAATTGCAATTTGTGTACAGAATGATGTATTTCAATTGTTCATCAGTAAAAACAATTCGAAATTATCCATTGATGACATAACTTTTCCTTGGCGGACTACTGAAGACTAATAGAAACGAGAAAGGACTTGCCTCAACATGAAAATTACCACAATATTTCTCCACTTTGATGATAAAGAATCTTCTTTCACAGTTTCATTGTTGTATATTTTCATGATTGACTTCATCTACTCTTTTAAGTATTACTCCATTGTCAACTTAGAAAAGGTCTTCAGTTTCTTAACTATTGTCACCTAATTCATTTTGTAATCCGTTACCTTGTAATGGGAACTGGAGACCGATTGTACTTATACAGTAACCTGATACTCTGTCTTCTTCCTGGCCGCGACCCTCCTTTACGCCTTAGAGCAGGTTTGCGCCACTGCGGGGATCACAGTTATGAGCTTCCACAGTGAGGGAGATAAACTAAAGTACCTCGTCCAATATTGACCCTGTGGGAGGGCGAGAAAGCCTGCAGCCTTCCGCTGGGGGAGTGCGCAGTTCCTCCGCCAAGTTTGTGGCAGGTTGCTGGCAATAAAACTTCCCAATTTTCCGTAAGGATAAGGGATTATCCACCAATACGTCTCACTGAATCACTCAGCTTCGTGATAACTTTGTAAGTTCTTTATTAGGGCATCTTTACATTGCAACCATAGTGCATCTTTACTGTGGGAGAAACATAACTTTCTCTATCAACATTCTGAAATTGGTTCCAGTTCAAGTTCTTGTGGGAGGAAAGAAGTTTCTTCCCGAGTTGGTTCAGTTCATATTGAGTTGTGTTCTGATCTGTTCAGTTATGTTGTGACTAGTCCCCTCCCAAGGGTTAGGCCGTCGCTTGAAGGAAGAGTTTATGCGAATTAGGGATTTTGGGGAGGGAATGGTTGGTCTAAATTTGGAAAAATATATATTTATTCATTTTTATTTCAGTATATCATTGATTGGAAAGTTACTTGCTTTGCTTATAACCATACTGTTGGAGTAACTAGTTGATGATCTGATGAAGAAAACAATTGAGGTGTGATTTACATCAAGACACGTTGATTAGAAAGGAACGAATCAAAGTTTCTTCTTGATCTAGGGGAGACTCCAGATCTTGATGAAAGAAGGTGATCCCAACATTTAACATTGATGGTCACTGCAAAATGAGAGCGAAAAAGCGAATGTGATAAGAATGGTGGTGTATTATGTCTTTACGTGGGGGTGAACGGTGGTACAGAATAAAAAATATCCAGACCAGGAACGGTAGCATGGACTTCGAGATTAAAGATGTATTTGTGTGTACGGCACATCTTGTGGACAATAGCGGCTCGGTTGAATGGGTTGAGGTTGGAGAATGTAATGGCCATGAACTGTATAATCTGCTCAACTGTATCAATTGGAATTTGTTGATGTTGACTGCCGGGCTGGGTTCGGTACCTTTTGGAGATTTGCACAGTTTCGAGTTGCATGAATTTCTTAGCATTCATTATCCGCAGATTGGTGGCTCTTTGCATTCACCAGCGATATGATCTCTGTGCGCTTGGGAGAGTTCGTATCTAAGTGGTGAGGTGGGTGTGTGAGAAGGTTCGAACCTATGTGTCTTCGAGATATAGGATCCATTCCGTAATACATTATCAATGTTTGACTGGTGTGACGTTAGTACTCGCACTAAATAGCTGGGAGTATCTTGTGAAGTAATGCTGCTTTGACACTTCTGAATGGTATGATCTTCTAGACGTAATTCAGCTTCTACTTCTTCTGGAGTGATATCTGGTGTAACGCCTTTTAAAACTACTGACATCATGTGTTTACGTTTCGGTAGTTGTGTTTTTTATGCGTGGTTCATTAAGAGGTGTGAGATGCGCGTGTTTGCCAAATATTTCGAAACTGTGTCTATGTGAATGTGATTTTTCGAATTCTTTGTCAGTTGATTTGATAATTAGGCTACTCCTAGTGTGAGTGATTTCAGTTATGCTATCTCTGAGTGCATATTTCTAAAGTCGTAGAATAAGTTTTTGTGACTGATATTTGGTGTCGAATTTTGTGAGGAAGAAGGTGTACGTTGATTGAACTGGAGTTGAAATTGACTAGTCGTCAGATACTTGCAGACCAATGTCATTAGAATCGGATTTGGAAGCACTGATTGCATGAGCTCTTTTAGTTGGAGGATAGGTAGATGATTGTCACCGACGCTGAAGCGGTGATCTGGAGCGTTGACTGGTTGAAGAAAGTCGATCTGAGCTACGTGAGTGTTTTGGTTCCGCGTAATGACATCATGTTATGAGTAGCTGTGGAAGATGTTTCTTGAACAATATATGACATTGAATGTTGACCTTCTGCGTGTTGCCTAGGGATATTGAAGAAATGAACAATGACGCGCAGTGCGTGATGATGAAAAGATGGCCGTCACTGAATAATGTAAATTGTCTCAATCCCTACCCCCCGACACTGAAAAGTGCCGTCAATCCCAATGTGGTCGTATGTGTAATATTCTCTTCCATGCGTCTGCTACACAGAGTCATTGATTTTACACTAACAAGCCAAAGCTTGGCTAGGTTTGATTTCCCGAGTGACCTGTCACAACAACTGCTTTTCACTACATGGCAGTCTATAAAATATTACAAGACATACAATGTCAAAAAGATATAAACACTCATATTTACTATTTCTCTTATTAGCAACAATTCTTACACATTCTGTTATAACAGTTCTTCAAATAACTTTCAATTCTAATAATCGTCACACAAACTTATCTCACTACTGACAGCAGCTGCCCTGGCTGAAATAGTTCTCCCATCGCTACTAACTTGCATAAAATCACTTCACACTTTACGCTCATATAACAGGCAGGTTGTAAGCCAAAATTTCCCCCTGTTATCAACTTGAAAAGAGATATGGCTCTGTTCTGAATGCGAATACATCTCGTACTGCATTTTTTGGAAGACCTACTAATCAAAAATTATAAACGTTGTGGTAACTAATATTCTGACCTCCACACAAAGGTCGCGCAGACTCTCGTGTGAGGTAATTATAACGTTAATAAAAAATAGTGTAGCTGTTTTAGAACAGACGCTAGAAAAAACAACAGCATAATTGAAGAACAATATAAGTTAGAAACATAGATTGAGTGGAGGTAAAGTACTAAAGAAGGTTAAAAAATTAAGTACGTAAGTACAGATTTACCTCAAGTGAGGAGCTGAGTGATTAATTGTACGTGTAAAAGGTAATTATTTTTTAAAACAGGTTACAGCCCAATAACATAAAATTAATGAAATAAATTTTGACTCCCATTTCAGCTGAAAGGACACAGACGAGCCAATCAAGACGACGAATGTTTCCAGTGTAAATTATGCAAATACCAATCTATGAAGAAGAAAAGCTTCAGAAGACACATGAAAAGTCACGCAGAGGAGAAACCTTGTAAATTTGAAATGTCTGAACATGATTGTACTTTACAGAGTAGACTGAAAAGGCGCATGTTAACACATTCAAACGAGAGGCGTTTTCAATGTGAAACATGCGGATATAAATGCATCCGAAAGTGTGATTTGAAAAGACACATGTTAACACATACAGGCGAGAGGCCTTTTCAATGTGAAACTTGCGGATATAAATGTACTCAAAAGAGTTGTCTGAAAATGCACATATTAACACATTCAAACGAGAGGCCTTTTCAGTGTGAAACATGTGGATATAAATTTACTCAAAACAGTAATCTGAAAATGCACATGTTAACACATACAAACAAAAATCCTTTTCAATGTGAAATATGTGGATATAAATGCATCCGAAAGAGTAGTTTGGAAAGACACATGTTAACACATACAGGCGAGAGGCCTTTTCATTGCGAAACATGTGGATATAAATGTACTCAAAAAAGTAGTCTTAAAATGCACGTGTTAACACATACAGGCCAAAGGCTTTTTCAATGTGAAACATGCGGATATAAATTTACTCAAAGCAGTAGTTTTAAAATGCACAGGTTAACACATACAGACGAAAGGTCTTTTGTATGTGAAACATGTGGATATAAATGCATTCAAAAGATTGATTTGAAAAGACACATGTTAACACATACAGACGAGAAACCCTTTCAATATGAATGATGCGGATACAAATGTAATCGAATGAGTTATCTGAAAATTCACATGTTAAAACATACATACCACCAGCCTCGAAAAAATCTGAAAATGCGCATATTAACTCATTCAGACGAGAGACCTTTTGAATGGGAAAAGTGTGGGCATAGAATAACTAAAAAATGTGATAAGAAAAGACACACGTTAACACAGACGAAATACGTTTATAGGGTGGTAGATGTTAATAAAAATGCTCTCAAAAGAATGAGCTGCAAAGACATGGTAACACATACTGACAAGAGTCTTCTTTAAATTATATAAACATACTCGAAATAGTCATCTGAAATGACATGTTAATGTATGCAGACGAGTGGCCTTCTAATGATACAGGTATGAATGTGTATGTACTCTAAATAGTTGAATGAAAACGCAACCTACAGGAAAAAGTCGTTTTGATTGTGAAACGTCGATTCGAAAAAATTTAAGATGTAAGTTAAGAAGAGACAAGAATGCATAAAGTGAGTAGGCGCTTCTAATTTGAAATATGCCAATATAAATAGACTGAAAATAGTGACTTGGAACGACACATAATAATGCATAGATTTCTTCAGCGTAAATATAAATATATAATCTTAAAAGCAGAAGAATGCATTCCGGGAGATTTTTTTTTTATTTTTCAATTTTAATTATTCGGCTACAATTGAATTAAAATTACTTTACATGAAAAAAAATAGTGTGGTTGCAATGTAGCTTTAAATAGGAGTGTTTTCATAGAAATATAATAAGAGAAAAAATCTTTAGATGTTTGCGAAATCAATCTAAAGTTTTATTTAAAAAAAAACAGAAACGTCCTCAAAACATACATGTATAAGTATACTCAAAGAATGATCGATTTTATTTTTATTCAGATAATTAACTCCCGAGTTTCTACATGCCCAACCTACAGATATTGATAAATTGAGGGCCGAAGTACTTCGTTAAACTAGCCCAGCTGGACGCTTCCAGGTAGATGGCTTTAATTTGATTAAACTTCGAAGCGTCACGTTCGCGTTTCTAACTACACGGGATTCACTGCAGATATTTCGAAAAATTGAAGTAGACAATCCTAATCTTAGATGTGAGATGATCGAACTACTAACAATGATTTAAGTCATAGTTAATAGATGAATTTATCTATTGCATCTGGATGTAAACAATCCCTTTTCTTTTTAAGCTAGAATTTACTCCTATTACTTTAATGATATTTTTCAATATTGTTTCTTTATTCATCACAGTAGAAGGGCATCACCTGACTACACTGTGTTAAAAATTGCACCTTTTTATCCTCCTGATAGCAAGGAATTAATCTCATAGGGCTCACAGATAGCAAGGATTTAATCTCACAGATAGGTGGTGTCATGAGTATTGTCCAGGTAAGATAAATTGAGCACCCTGTAGAACTTGTTTTCAATCCCTATTTTATAAAAAAACTCTAACTTGCAGAAAACATGTTCACTAAAATTATTATATTACTCTTTCGTTTTTCACATCATAAATATATGAAGTTTGAGCTGTAAGTATTACTGTACAATAAGTATTTTCAGGAACTGTTTCTTCAAAATCCATTATAATATTAATATTGGTTCTTTCGTTAATAACAACTTGCTTCCATTTACTCGTGTTTATAACATACATTGGACGATTTTTATAAACTCTTTTGGGGAATAAAACATATTGCTATTTTTATGTCTACAAGAGGATGATATGTGTATATGCAGCTTCATATTACTACACTGTTTGAAATGCACAATTTTACTCCCATGAACATAGTTTTTTCACCATACCACCAAAAAATATAAAATAATCAATTTTTACTGTGATTTGAGCACATTCAAAACTTTCTCAAGACGAATTTCAGATTTTTTATGCTAACCAATTGGAGTCATTTTAGCGCCAAATCCGGCATTTTCCTGCAGCAATAATACGCTGTGATTCAACGCCAAGGGTTTTTCTACACAATCATAATGTTATTAGTTCTAGACACTGAGAAATAGCAGGCTTAAATTAAAATTAAAGGCACATTAGGATACATATTTAATTTA
The DNA here is from genome assembly GCA_022664845.1 of Lepisma saccharinum. Lineage (NCBI taxonomy): Eukaryota > Metazoa > Arthropoda > Insecta > Zygentoma > Lepismatidae > Lepisma > Lepisma saccharinum. The sequence goes on along the minus strand of JAGDQP010014472.1, from coordinate 32,062 downwards.
TTGTATTAATAAAATACAGGAAACAAACCTAAAGAAAAATAGTCAAACTGGAAGCAAAAGTCACTTTTTCTTACATAAGAATTTCACTGTCATTTTTCCGTGATCATCACGCTCTCTCAGTCTGTTTTCTGCCGAGGCAAATACACCGTTATACCAGGGCTGATCCATTGACTTCCTACCAACTTCAAAACGCATTTCCTTTCTGACCAGCCATTTCATAACAGCAGAGGTTGGGCTAAAATCTTCCAACGGACCCATATTTATATTAACGTGAAGGTAATTTTTGGCGGTTATTGATGTATGTTATTTTTTTAGTGCTAACCACAAAGTGTGATTAGCGCCTGATGTGAGGGTTACGACCTCAAAGCAGGCCAGGGCTGGGATAGGAAATTATGGGAGTATGGAATTAGGAGTTGGGCTAAGGGAAGTAAGAATATTCGCAATAATCCTTTATTATTCAAAGTGTTTAGGGGTATAAGCTTTTGCTTATAATCATTATTGTAAGTGCAGGATCATATGATTATGAAATGGGTAGTGGGAGTGAAGTGCAAATAAACGTCACAACACGTTAAACGAATGATTGATTTCTTCTCACCTAGGGGCGACACTATGTATCAATGAAAGACAGGTGAGCCCTACATACAACATTGATGGTTACAGTATACAAATGAAATGAAACGTGAATGATAAAGGTGAAATGATGAAGAAATTACTCGGGGTTGAAGGGCTGGACTGAGAAGAAAACGTACGGACCAGAATATGTTGCGTGTAGTTATACTTTGAAGATTTCTTTGGCAGCTACTGTGACCTGATGTAAAATGGATTCTCTTTGAAACGGGTAAAGGTTTTGAAAAGTGAGAGTGATGAAGGAAATGACTTGGTCTATGGTAGGAGGTGGGTGGATGTAGGTGTCAGATGTCGAGGGTGTAGGCTCTGGAACTTTGAGGGGTGCTGCAACGAAGCGAGAGTTGTTTGGATCAGGTTTGGGTCTACCTTGGCACTTATATGAAAACGTTGGATGCTGTTGATTACACTGGCTGCATTTGGGTGGATTGACAAGGTTGTGACAGGTTTCAGTGTTATGGTTTTCTGAACTGTATCCACATTTTGGTTGGTTTCTGTATTGAGCTGTCGAATGTTCATTATATGTTTGGGAACGTTCACAACTGAGGAGCAGCGGTGGTTGAGTGCGTGAAGGTTCAACTCTATATCTCCTTTTATAGATGTACGCTCCTCTTTGTAATAATGAGTCTATAGTTTGCTGATCTGCAGTGAGAACTCTAACCATGTAACTGTTTGTGCCTTCTTGTGTCTTGATCCTGAGACATTTTGTTATTGTGTGTCCTTCTGCCTGTAATTCTGTTTCGACGTCTTCATCGGCGGTGTCAGGATCAACGCCTCTAATTACTACAGATAATTGTGGAGCTCGTCTAGGTGGTGGTTGCATGCGGATGGTTCTAGATGATAATGGAGTAAGTTGAGCATCTTTACCGAAGATTTCAAAGCTATACTTGTTCCGGATTGTGGTAGCTAGTGCACTGTCATTAGATTTGATGATGATTCCGTTTCGTGTTGGTATGATCTGATGAATGGCTTCTCTTGGAACATAATTCATTAACCGTTGGAAGAGCTGTTTTGGCGTTTGAAACTTGGTGTCAGATTTGGTCAGAAGAAAAGAGTGAAGAGGAGCTTTTGAAGTTGCTTGGTGTTCATCGTGATCTGAAGATGTTATGTTCATTTGCTGTTCTTGATCTGAATCGTAATCTGAAGCGCTGAGCTGATGAGATCTTTTACTTGGTGGTGACTTCCCGTTGCCTGAATGACGTGATGGTGGTGTGCGTGATCGTGAACTAGTTTCTGACAACTCATCGGTGCTACGCTCGTTTTTTGGTATTGCGCCTAGTGATGTTGATTTTGGTGTGACTGTGGATGAGGTTTGCATGATGATATTTGGTAACTGATGTTTCTCTGTCTTTGGAGGTTTCGGCATGATGGGGTGCTGGAAACGATATGAAGATGATCAGTCTCTGTGCAATGACTGCAAAAACACCGGCCTACTCGCACCCTCCGACACTGAGAAATGCCGTCAGTCCTATAGTGTTCATATACGTATTATTCTCACTGATGCGTATGCAACACCACATCCTCGCTATGGTGAGCGAGCACATTAAACCGTGCGTGAAATAGCGAAAAGTACTTGTAACTACTTGGCTGTTTCCAACTTGGTGAGCGAGTACATTAAACCGTGCATGAAATAGCGAAAAATACT
>JAGDQP010014472.1:4806-29462 GCA_022664845.1 Lepisma saccharinum | reverse complement strand
CATGATTTTTGTAGCAAATAATGTGTTATTCATAATACGACGCAATGGTATTAATATACCGCTGCATCCCTACAATCTGCATGTAGTAATGAACGCAAATAAATCTATTCCGACACGAAGTGTCACGATTAGTATGCCTCCACATGGCGCTATCTTGATCAACTGGAGTGCGTATGTAACGAAATAGGCATTTTCGCTTTGGATTGTTAGTTGTCGTTAGATGTTTATAGAAGTGCGTGTAACCGGAAATAAATAAAAACTTATAAGAATGGAAAAGAGTTCTGAATAAAGCAATAAAAAGTCGATGTTCGAGGCATCACCAACTACGGAATCGTAGCCGTTAAACAGGTTATTATTTTATTACAGGCGACGCATATCATTTTTAACATTCACTCCATGATCCCGCTTTCAACGCAGAAATAGCAAATCGACTCATGCGCTTTTGGCTCCTTCATACTTCCGCTTAACTTATCGAATCGTGTACGAGCACCATCCAAGCACTTTCAACACTACTTGAATACAACCCTTTGATAATTCCAGTTGGATCGTGTACGCACTCATCGAACTGCTTGTTCAGGAATTTGATTCAATGTTTATTGAATCGTGTACGAGGGGCTTTACGAAAGCGACTATTCTGCACTGCAAGTCAGAAGCCCGTAGTACTACGAGATCATGAGAGAAAATACGTGGTATAAAAAACTTCACTAATATAGGCCTAATAAATGCTTGCATAGAATAAAATAACCCATATCTAATTTCTATTACAAAAAAAATATACGAATGTTTAGTATCAGTTTTTAAAAAATCCATGTCAGTGCACATGCCCCTCTTGCGCTATTCCTGCGGACGCCCAAGACCAAGAAAATTCTCTAATATTTTCTTGTAATTATAATATGCTCTGTATTTCTGAATTCATAGTATAATGCTCAGCAGGTGAAGTTAAAAATATTTTTTCTGTATTTAAATTTTCTATCACCTTTTTCCCCAACCGATTCAGAGACACGAGAAAAATAATGAAGAAGCTATTATAGCAGTTTGTAATAATGTTGCAGCAAAGCCAAACAATAATGTATTATATTGTGTATTATTTTACGCATAAGTTGAAACACACCGATTAAATCCTCTATGGATGAAACTAGACGGTGTAGCCTTGACTGAAAATAGTGCCCATAAAATTATCATTGGAGAAAAAAGACGGTAAATTAAATAAACTGTAAATGAACTGTACTTATCAATGAAAAGAGCTGTCGACAAAGTGGCTTGTCGAAGAAACGTACCTGTCGACGAAATGAATTGTCGACAAAGTGGCATGTCGACGAAGTGAGCTGCCGACAAAGTGGCTTGTCGACGAAACGTACCTGTCGACAAAGTATCTTGTCGACGAAACGTATCTGTCGACGAAGTGAGCTATCGACAAAGTGGCTTGTCGACGAAACGTACCTGTTGACAAAACGTACCTGTCGACGAAGTGAACTGTCGACAAAGTAATCTGTCGACAAAGTAATCTGTCGACAAAATGATTGTCTACAAAACGAACCAAACCGTAGCAGACGCACGAGGGAGAACTGTGCATATACGACAATAATAGGATCGACGACACTTTTCAGTGTCGGAGGGTGCGAGAGAGTAAAAGATAATTTTGCAGTCGTTACACTGACTGATCATAATTCATCTTCTCATTGACGTGTTCACTCTTATTTTCCATAATGTCTAGCAAGCAGAAGTCTACAGAAAAACATCAGTTACCTCCAGTTATCCAGCGATCAACATCTTCACCAGGAAAATTCTCTTCATTGGGAGCAACACCAAAACATAAGCGTAACACCGATCATCATCAGCTTCCATATCTCAGTCACCAGACCAATATCTTTTAGGCAGCTCACAATCTACACCGAACAAGAAGACTCATGTTTGCAGAAATTCTGATACCGACTCTGATCAAGAAATGACCGTCACCGACCCTAACCAGGCAGATTTTCAGAATTCAAATAGCTCAGCAACATCGATGCATTCCTTCCTCTTAACTAATTTCGACAGCAGATTTCAAGCACCGAAACAGCTTTTCTAGAAGCTCATAAAGTATGTTCCTCGAAATGGCATCAATCGAACCATCCCAACTAGAAATGGGACTATCATCCAGTCACCTGGCATCAACCTAGTCAAGACGATAAGAACCAAGTACAGCTTCGAGATATTTGGACCTAAGGCTAAACTTACGCACCTGGACAACAGCAAACCACTTCGCCAGCCACCACCGCCTCGTCGTCCACCAATGCTCTCTGTTGTAATAAGTGCTCTGGTGTATTACCGACACAGAAGCCGAGGAGAAACTGAAACTGGAAGGACACATAATAGTCAAATGCATCCGCATCAAAACACAAGAAGGTACAGCAAGCTACATGGTCAGAGTGTTAACCAACCACCAGCAAACCATAGGTGATCTACTTCAAACTGGACCTTACATATACAAGAAAAGGTACAGGGTAGAGCCGTCTCGCGTTTCACCGCTGCCATTAAGATGTGAACGCTGTCCAGCCTACAACTCCCACTACACCAAAAACTACCCGAATGTACCAACAAGTGGATTCTGCACTGGAAACCATCACACTGAAGACTGCTCGAATCTCCAAAGTCCACCTAAGTGTAATACTTGTAGCGAACCCCACCCTACATTCAGTTACAAATGCAAAAGATGACTTACTCTCACTCCTGATACACCTACCTATATTGTATATCTCCGTGTTCCTGAGCAAACCATCCAACAAATACCCATTTCCTCAGTCCAACAACCAATCACTATTGAACAAGTTCACCCTCATATTTCAAAACATAATCCTATTCGACCGTGTCAAAATCCTCCGAGAAGTCACTCATGCAGCCAATGAAATATTCAAAGTCAACTTCCAAGCAACCTATTCCGGCCCCTACGTCTACTTTTCCGCTAAAACACTCACGCCAAACTAACATGTCATAACCTCACGATATTCGTCATCACTATCAATTCACTCACACTTCATCGCCATTACTAGCACAATGTTCATCAATGTTCTACAAGGGCTCCATATGTTTGCCATCTAGTCTAGAGACGCCCCTAGACAAGAAGATTATCAATCATCCGTCCTAATTGTAACGTATTGTGACCTCTAAGAGCACTTCATCATCATGATCTACCGTCTTACAAGCATCCTGTATCCATTCCAACCAAAATGATTATAAGCGCAAAAGCTTATAATGGCTAAGATTGAAGATTAAATAAAATAAAGGTTAAATTAACGTTCTTACATCCCTTAGCCCATCTAACTGACCTATCCTGTAATCCAAAATAACTCAATTCCTCTTACCAGAAATAGAGGGCTTAACCCTCTGAAGGATGCCAGCATTGCTGGCAATACAAAAAAAAATCTTGCACAGCACGCATCAACTTCATTCCCGATATAAACTTGTAATTTTATTTTTGTAGGGACCAAGAATGAGTATTTCAAACTCTGGTCTTCAATTAAATATCTAAGTTAGTGGAATAAACGGCGCTCAAAGATGTACTGGCCAGTTGTTCGCGCTCCTACGATTTTTTTTTTTTTTTTTTTGCAATTGAAGTTTGGAAATAATTTGGGGAAACAGATATTATTATTCAGGACAAGTTGCTTATGGTTTCTTTCGTGACGCATGAACTCGAAAAACAATTTTTGTTATCGGTCGTGGTTAAGCTGATAATTCAAGAAGTCTTCCTTAAATTACAAAATTTGGCCTATCAATAAGTAAGCAGATAATCTAAGGACTATTTTCATTTTTTCCAGTTATTTATTGCTATAATGTAATTATTATAGTATTTTACTTCTTAAACCACTAGAATGATATTTAGAGACCCCTTAGCATAAATCATTAAGTAAATTAAGCAAACTAGTTATTGTGGGACCTTAGCATAATACGGAATGGAATAAGTCCGATATTGGAACTTCGATTTTATTGATGAACTTTAGGAACCTGATAGGGGAGGGGAAAGATGTCGGCCGGGACCTATTTTGAATCCGGAATTGGAATAATGACGGAATGTATCTGATGGAATAACACCAACCTGAAATGAAACGATCGGAACGAAACAGAAAGGAATAAGTCCGGCTGGAATAAAATCAAAAGAAAATGCTTCGATTGGAAGAAAGCCAAAAAGAATATGATCCATGGGAACAATATCGAAAGAAAATGTTGATTGGAATAACACGGAAAAGAATAAAGTAGGTTGGAATAACATCGAAATGAAATACAACGATCGGAGTAAAACCGATGGGAATAAAAGCAAAGGGTGGTGACTGGGTCGCGGAGTACCACAGGAAGGAATAACATCGAGTGGAATAACGTCGTTAATCTAGGAGTGGCAATAGTACCGAAAGTCACTGGATGGAATCATTTGAGAGGAACGATTATTTGGTAGATTAATTTACTGCTATCATATTATTATTATGTAGATTGTTTACAATGTTGCAATCAGCGTTGCCAATTGGCGGATAATTACCTGATTTTCGGGTAATACTATGAACTCAGGGTATTTTGGAGAATAATGTAGAGATAGGGTATTGTGCGTATCGATGCAGTTCAGTGAAAAGGCGGAACGAAGGGATGTTCATCCCATTAATTCTGCAAGATTTGTAGATGGGGATTTGGCAACCTCTATGAATAGTTGACAAACAAGTTGCTCTTTATTTCTTCACAATGTCAATAGTATTTTATGAACATTTCGCAAGTACCCGGGTGGTACTTTGATACAGCCCCTCGCCGCTACCTTCCCCAAGTTGTTCCAATAACAGATTACTTGTACATATAAACCAAGTTATTGTTTCCTTTTACTGTAAAATATGAACGAATTAAATTTTCACGCTTCTAAAAGTTACCAAAAATTATGTAAAGTAATACTAATGGAATAGTAAGAAAACTTCCCACTCCTCATAATTCATGTATTGCAAGTTAATGAGAAATGAAAAAAAGCCAGTCCGGTTGAAACGCGCCGAGGTCCTGCATGAAAAACATTTATCAAAATGTTCATGTTAAACGTGCTAAAATAAAAATCTTTTGGTATAATTTTGACTCAGGCGGGATGCGTGACTGATGGAATAGAACATGGGGGGAAACGGGAGAACCCCGACAAAACCCATGCACAAGGTGTTTGTCCATCACAAAACCGACATGGATATATGAGTTCAACCTATTACCTTTTTCTGACATTAAATGAATGAAAGGCCAGACCCAGTGATTCCACCAGCCCCCTCTGTGGGGGATGTCATCCCCAAATTATCGACAACACCCCAAACATTTTTTTTGCGTTCAAACATCGATATAAACCGTGGAAAGCTCCACTTACACCCTTCCAATTTAGACTTTACACCCTCCAAACTGAAAATCCTGGCAGAATCACTAACCAGACCACACATATGTTTTTTTTTTGTGATAATGATAGTATAAGGAAAATATAACCAAAGAGTTTTACGTACATAAGATGCTTGGGGTGTTGATGTAAAACAAGACGTTATTCTTTTATCAATTATATCTATTTTGGCTTTCTCGACGAGCGAGCACGCCAAAAGACCTATAGCGCCAGTCTTGAAGCAATCTTCTACAAGATCCAGGGTAGCTTACGTATCTCCGCTTCTACCTACAGTTTGCAGGTGTTAGTTCCTCTTCGGAGTTCTTCTCTAGTACTACATGCATCAAAAGTTTGTATATTCATTCACACAATATTACGGAACGCGCGAATTTGTGATTTGGATTAGTATATACCGACAGGCGGAAAGGGGTTGAAACGGCATTATAAAATCCTGAACAATGTATTTTCCATTATTTATATAAAAAGGTCGTGGAGTCCTAAGTAAATAATATGAAACAAAATTGAAAAATCAATCGAAACAATGTAAACTTACCAATCTTTACATGATGCTCCTTTTTATTATTTATTTCGTCTATGAATAGTTCATTACCTGGATAATAAATTTCTCTTGATGAGCTTCCACGCAACGGAACTCTAACCGTCGGTTGGCAACACTGATCTATAAACACCCGAGGCATTCGGCAAATCTCGTCCTGCATAAATGGACACATAAGACTCCATGTTCTTAGAGCAGTTTGAACGACATTTGCCATCGTGCGATCTCCACGAAACAGAGACATGTTTTACATATCGGGGACGAAAAATGTCTTTGCCGCAGGGATCCATCCTCTCTCCGAAGAGTCACTGACAACACTGGCACACAATTTTTAGACAAACGACAAAAGCCGCGTGCATAAAAAGGTATCTTAAACCGCAACATTTGTCGTCGACGACACACGCATAAAATTGCTCTTAATGTCTCACTCAATGCTTCACCCAGTTAATACAATCAATAGTTGAGTGCTATTTCATACCACAGGTATCTGTGTATAAATATAGGGTAGTAATAAAATCATTGTGTTTTAAAACAAGGGAACGACAACTCGGGATTCTTTACGACCCATAGAAAGATAAAGTGAAGCGAAGTGAGTTCGGGATACAAACACTCGCTACTAAACTGTTGAGAATAGAGCACAAATGTTCCAAGAGGACTTTCCATTTCTTTTTGTTAGACAGAATATGAAGACTGTTATATAATGATCACATAAGTCTTTGTAAAATCAGTCAAGTTGTATTTATTCATTGTATATTCATTTGCTACAAGTTAAAGAAATGTAAGACAGAAATTTCTTATGATATGGATTGAAAAATAAGAAAGTATGTACAAATAGGAAATAAAGTCAGCAACGCGAGCAAGACTAATAATAATATTTCCGCATTTCTTAAGCCATACGACAATGGAATATTGCTGAAAAGGTGGACGGCATCAGGTGACTGCCTTAAAGTCTGTGACGTAAAAGATGACGTTTATCAATCGAGACTCCTTTAATCTGATGTCACTGACCAGTGTATTTCTAAATTGCTTGTCATGATCTCAAAGCTTAAAAGAGAGAGATGTCAGATCTTCTCCTCCTATAATTTCGTTATTAGCTATAGAAGACACATCGATGAGGACGACGTTGGTTCAAGTTAGTCTCTTTGTCATTCAGACTTTCAGGCAGTCACCTTAGAGTTGTTTACTGGTACTCTGGACCTCAATTGCATATTCCAATGTTAGTAATTAATTGTTTTGTAAATTAAATTAGTTGTAAATTAGTCTTGCTCATCCACGCGTTGTTTAAATCGAAGTCTGATTTTGTTCAACATCCTTATGTTACTCAAACCATTTAAGCTGATTTACAAGTCTTAGCGTTCATTGGAATGCACCCATGAATATTCAATAGGCGACCATTTCTGGGCCAATTCCAAAGCTCAAGGGTTGCATCTCAATTGAATAGCAAAGTATCATGACTCTAATATCTGAGCTCATTTCTGCGATATTAGACTTATCGCTAAGTCTAGTTCACAGTAAAGCTGAAATTAGAAACTAGACGTGACGATCCCACGGATATAGTCACTTAATTTTTATATATTTTAAAAATAAAAAATAGTGTTTTATGAATATTAAAGGTTCAATATCTTTGGTAAGACAAAATATAAAACAAATATTTTTTTGTCATATATCAAGTACTTATATAAGAATTATATAGAGTAGAAGTTTCAACATTTGATATTTTAATTTGAACGGAGTTACAGATTTGCAGAGTAGGGTTGGGTGATGTTCGTGCACGCTTTGGAATGAACATTGGAGCCCAAATGCGAGACCAGAAAAAAATGTAATAAAGTTTACACTTTTAGGCGAAGTTTGAATAGTAAATTATTTTGAATGTAAATAATTACACTTGAATGTTAGCATGTAGTTTCTTACTGAATCTAATGTATGAATGACAGCATCATGATGTATCAAACAGAGCATTATAAATTACCAACGAGCATTTATTTGTGCCTTTTCTCTTGAACGATTTCCCAAACGGAAATTAAAAGGTAATTTGGTACTCAAAATACGAAGATACAGTATATCTTTAATCTGTCATGAGCTTTTAAAACAATGATCTCTTTATGACGCTTTAGAATGTCCGTTGTGATTTAGCTGCGACTGCCATCCGCAAATGGCATGGTTTTGCGAAGAGCCTCCATTTTAAAAATGTAGAAATTTTTACTGCGGCGATGATCTTGCGAGTTGCATAAGCCATAGAGTTAGTTAGTTAGTTTAACATTCTCTACAGTAACAAAGTTCATTGGCAGTTTCAATCAATAGGAATTGAATTGCATATTTTGTTAAAGGACATCAGTTCACAATATGGCTATTTCTAGTTTTGCCGAGTTTTGGGAAATAAGGCGAAAGCTGCATTAAAACGAAATGAAAAAATAAATTGCCTTAAGTTTTATCGTGACCTTGAAAACTTTTGAGAGAATATCAGTCAAGAACACATCCATAAGGACACGAGCTTACCCATGAGGAAAAGTTTCCATCGAGTGCAATAAAATTAAGAATTTGGAAGAACTCAATCATTATGTGTCTGACGTGTATTTATAACAACACTATGATAAGATTTTAAAAGGTACAGTACAAGAAATTGAAATGCAACCAGCGTTGCAGCCTAAATAGTAGAGCGTTATGCCAAAACAAGTACAAAATTATGCTACTTCATATAAAATCACCTGTTTTGTTATGTTATTTTACTTAAAATATTTTCTTGCTCTACGAAACTAGGATGAAATGTGTGTTTGTGTGAATGAACGAGAGAAAGAGATATTACATTTGTGGACCCCAGAAGTAAAGGGGTTTAAGTGCACTGGCGAATAAAAATAAGTTGGCAGTAATCTTTTATATATAACCCGAAATATATGACTCAAAAGTGGCGTATTTGTACATGGACAGTTTAAGGTCCAAGGTTTATTTGTAGAAATAACATTTTAAGTCGCTTATATTTCGGGTTATATATAAAATATTACCTCCAACTTTTTTATTCGAAACATGCGCATAGTCCTCTTTACTTCCAAGTTCCACGTTTCGTTCTTCAGCTGAAAGTAAGGATTATGCTAGTTTTTTTTTAAATTGGGCCACGAAAACTATGCTAAATCCAAAAGCAGTTTACCAGAATTAGCCTAAAAGTGGCAACGCTTGTGATATTGAGTGTCAGGTTGAAAATTGAGAGTAAGAGTGGGTGAGGATGAGAACAAAGCTTAATGGTGAGAGTGAGGATTAAGATAGGATGAGGACAAATTAAATAAGACTATTTGGGTTACTGATTCGAAACCGAAACCTAATCGACTTTAAGATCTGAAACGCAAAACCAATTAATCTAGAAACATTTGGTATTAGAAACCGAACCGAAATGTTTTTATGTTGATTGCTTTACTATCCGAAACTAAATTTAAGAACAATATTTTAATTTCGGTTACTATAACGGCGAAGAAAGTAACTACTCCTGTATAATCCATGCATTTTATGGTGTTATTATAATAGCATGAATCCATTAGACTTCTCGTTTCGAAGTTATTTGTTTGTGTGTTGTTGCAGGAACCAGAGGGGACAGCGGAATGGCACCGCATTTTATAGCTTCGAAAACTGAAATAGCACTGAAAAGAATATCTTTGAAAGCGTTGCATTGAAAAAACGGAGATTACAGAAAATTTTTCTGCGTAGGAACATTCGCATCACCAACCTTCAAGAAGTGGAGCTTTCCTTTAAATTTGTAGTTATTCAAGTTCGTACTGGCATTAGTTTGAAAATAATTGTCTTGCATCGGTTTCTTAAAATTACGATTTGTATACGCCTTTCACGCCATAGATTACCAGCAATTGAACATAGTTTTAATCTCAGCTCCACAGTAGTTCCACGAATTGGGGTTTGGCTTTACTCCAGACCATGACTTTCGATAATATTCTATTCATTATTGGAATAAAGTTGAAACAAATTTGTACCAGAATACGATATTGCAACACTGTAAAGAATCTAATGAATAATGTTGTGATAGCAGCAAATTAATCTACCGATCAATCGTTCCTCTCAAGCAATTCCATCCAGGGACTTTCTGTAGTATTGGGCTACTAGATTTTCTACGTTATTCCACTCGATGTTATTCCTTTCTGTACTATTCTGCGATCAAGTCAACACCCTTCGGCTTTATTCCAATCGGTTTTACTCCGATCGTTGCATTTCATCTCCTTGTTATTCCAATCTACTTTATTCCGTTCGGTGCTATTCCGATCAGAACATTTCCTTCCGATATTATTCCCATCGATCCCATTCCTTTCGGCTCTTTTCCAAATCGAAACATTTTCATTTGATTTTATTCCAGTTGGAATTATTACTTTCGGTTTCCTTCCGATCGTTTCATTTTCATTGGGTGTTATTCCGATAGGCATTATTCCCGTCGGTGTTATTCCATCAGACACATTTTGTCGTTATTCCAGTTTTGGATTCAACATAGACACTGGCCGATATCTTTCCCCTTTCCTATTCCGGCCTGAGCCTCAGATGCCTAAAGGCCACACATGACATTTAAATTCCAATTTCGGACTTATTCCATTTCCACAATAACTAGTTTGCATACTTTACATAATGATTCATGCTAAGGGTTTTCTAAATATAATTCTAGTTGTTTAAGAAAAAAATATTACAATAATTACATTATAGTATTAAATAACCAGAGAAAAATGAAAGTACAATCCTTAGCTTATTTGCTTAGATATTGAAAGGTTAAATTTTTAACGTAACGAAGACTTATTAAAGTTATCAGCTTAACTACGACCAATAACAAATATCGCGTTTTAGTGGGAAAGAAACGTCAGGAAAAAGACATTACCAACGTGTCGCGAGTAATATCAGTTCCGCCGAATTATTCTAAAACTTCATTAAAAATATAAATCCCAATAACTTAGCAGTACAAATATAAGGGCGGTGTACCCACTACGTTAATTAATCATTCAATTGAAGACCAGAGCTTAAAATACTCATTTTTCGCCCCTACAAAAACAAAATCACGAATGGTTTTAAACAGAAATTGCTGTAAACGAAGCAAACACCAGACTGACCAATTATTATTACCTGAATATCTGTGAAAATAGCTGTTTATTAAAGTTAGCTGCAAAAGCAAAGAAGCATAACTCAAAATATTTACAAGCTCTTGAATTAAGTTATATGTGCTTACACGCGCTTAATCTCTGCTGTTTGTTCTCTACGATGCTAAAGCAGAAACCTGTATACACGTGAGGAACGATCTGTGCTGCCATCTATACAGCAACTAATAACTACTGTTCAACTAAAATGGTTTAATTTTTTAGGCTGAATTTCTCCAGGAGCAGCCAACGAAAACTTTGGCTATCTCCGGAGATTTATGTCACTAAGGTGGCACAGTGTTTCTAGGTCATGCAAAGCACAATAGAAATCAAATGCACACAGTTAAATGGACAAAAAATACGTTCACGTTTTAAGAAATAAATTTAAAATATTTTTCTTTTATTTAGAATATAGAATAGTCAGATACATTGGATGCTGTAGACTTAAGTAGAGTGAAATTACCATTCAAAAGGTCAGTGGAAAACAACATGCCAGACATGTATAGCTAGAACTTTTTTGCTCTAGAAATAGGCATGGAAAAGTTTCGGAACTATGCTAGAGACACAAATAAAAGCAGTTTAAGAAGTGATTCTTTGTTTAGCATGACGGGAAAATATGCTTCCTCAAAATGGGCAGTAGAAATATATCTCCGACCCCACAGAAAAATTTCTAGATCCGGCACTGTGTTAGGTTAATAGTAAACGTTCCTCAAATTGGCATTGCCGAGTTATTGGCACTTCAAAGATATTTCTATTTTAAATGAAGCTCGAAAATAATTTGTAGAAACATAATATTTCGGACACGTTGCTTATTTTTTCTTTCGTGACAGACCATAACCAGAGACGGATAACCCCTGTAGCACAATCGTGAGCCTAGCATATCGTAAGTCGGATCTCAACTGTCAAACTGAAGAAATATTTTTGAGATTTTACAAGTCATGCCGCTCCATGGATTTGAGAGGTGTTACGTCTCCAGGCGACCCATGAAAAGGTTGGCGTAGAAAGGGTCCATGCGAGTACCTTTGATTTGCAGGAAATTGTGGTTCTCAAAGATGAAGTTGTTCATGGTGAGGACCAACTGGGCTAGCTGAAGCAGTAATGATATGCTTGGTTTACGAAGACTACGTCGTGTGTCGAGAAAGTGTTCCAAGGCCAGCGAGGCCATGGGTGTGGGGAATGTTGATATAGAGCGACGTCACGTCGACTGTAACTAAGATGGTGTCAGGGGGAGGGTCAGAGATAGAATGTATTGTGGAGAGGAAGTGGTTGGTGTCGTTGATGTGGGAAGAGAGAACCTGGACAAACGGTTCGAGATGGCGGTCAAGGAAGGCGGAGGTTCTTTCGATGGGGGTGCCAATACTGGAAACGATTGGTCTGCTTGTATTACCAGATATATAGATTTTGGGAAGTAGGTAAAATTTAGGTGTTCTGCAATTGTTAGGACAGAGTGTAGTGACAGTGGAACGCGACAACCCCTCATTCGGTCCATGTGGTTGGATGTAGGTGCGGATTTCATTAAGGAAGGATTAGGTATGATCTTACTCGAGGAAAAGGTATGATCGCAAAATTCGAGGGCTCCGGATTGGTAGGCAGAGTAATTCATGACTGCTCAGCGAATAATAATGGATCAGAATGAAAATTTGAGATATCTCTTCGATCTTTAGTGCTGAGGTTGTGACGTGATTTGAACGTGCCAATGAATCCAGGGTTAGGTATTTGTTTGGAGAGTAAGTAAATGTATAGTTCAACAGGGTGGTTTGGAGGGAGAAGGGGGGGTCTTTACTAGAGGGAGAAAGAAATTTGTGAAGATTGGGATGTTTCGGTGTCAGAGGTTCTCCCCTGATAGGCGTCGGGGTGAGTGGACCCGTGGTAGTGCCACCTGAAGTTACGAGCAAAGGTGAAGAAATCATTAAGTAGGTTGAATTGCTCAAAATGGCGGGAAGGATAAGAAGAAAAGGCCGTACGAAAGGACTTTGTGTTCGGTATCTGAAACTGTGCGGAATAAAGGTTGATTAAGTGGCTGCGGGCGTGTAGGAATTTTAGGTTGGCTTAAAGTGGTGGGTTCACTTATGCGGTTGTTCACCATCTCCAACCTTTGTCTAGGCTCTCCCTTCCTACAGCAAGGATATCAACTACTTCCTTTCCACAATACATTTTATCTCTAATCCTCTCCCACCTGACACCATCTTAGTTACAGTCGACGTGACGTCACTCTATACCAACATTCCCCATACCCATGGCCTCGATGCCCTTGGAACACTTTCTCGATACACGCCGAAGTCCTCGTAAACCCAGCACACAATTTCTGCTTCAACTAGTTCAGTTTGACCTCAATGTGTACAACGTCACATTTGAAAATCACAATTTACTGCAAATCTAAGGCACAGGCATGGGTACTCGCATGGCCCCTTCCTATGCCAACCTTTTCACGGGACGCGTGGAGCCCGACATCGCAACTCCACACCTCTCAAATCCTTCACCTAGCTTGGTTATATCGACGATATTTTCTTTATCTGGAACCACGAAAAAAAAGTCTCAGGAAACATTTCTGCAAAACCTCAACTGCACCTTTCCCGTTAAGTTCACTTGGTCCTCGAGGAACACAGCTTTCTCAGTGTCGATGTCTGGGTCAAGAACAATCGACCAAACCTAGATGAGTTTTTCAGCATGCACCTAATCTTAGAAACATCTTAGTGCGTGCAAATCCTTCCTCGCCACAAACCCAAACCGGCGCCCATGCATACATAAAATTCATATGTAAGATCTGCTCCATTTTAATCTCTTCTCCCACATTCAATATAAATACTGCTAATTGCCGATACACCTTAAACTCCGAGATACATGCCACAGCTCTAATGTTATATACATCCTAACTGGTAAATTTTGTGATGGCTTTTATGTGGGGGAAACAGGTGGACCTCTCAGTAGTTGTGTTAATAACTATCGTCATTTCTGTACTACTAACAAACCGGATGCCCCAGTCTTCTTACACACCGAGTCTCACAACCCCAATTTTGACCTATCTTTCCTGGTTGCCATAATCCACATCTTACCCCTACGACTTGCATCTCAACACGCCGTCTGTAAGATGGGTCTTTATTCATGGTTTAAGCGCGAGAATGTAATCTTCAGTAAATCTAACCCGTTTTCTCTGCATTTAGAGCACTTTTCCTTCCACAATCCTATCCAGTACCCACATGATGTACAGTTGTCAAGTGTTTTCCAAATGATACGCCGTCCGCTACATGTCACTACTGTCGTCCTAGTCTTTTGTCCTAGAGACGTGTGTGCTTCTCTCTTCCTGTACAGCATGTCTACGGTATTAATACCGAAATATTGCAAAAAGCTATGGGATAGTTAGTGTTGTGTACGTGTGTGCGTTTCTTTCTCTTGGGAACAGATAAGCTGCAAGTATTTTCCTTTTAACCATAAATTTACCTTATTTTTTTCAAATATGTATGTCTCTTATACGAGAATAGTTGAGAACGGGTATTTTTTATTTTTATCCTTTCCAATTAATTAATGGCGGCCATTTTTGTACTCCGGCATATGCCAAAATTTGTGTATACGAAAGAAGGTAATATTTTTGGACTGCTTTACCATAAGAAATGAAAACAAGCATCCTTGTTAGCTCTAAAGAATGCCTGATAATTTTAGTCACCTACATGAAGAGCCTAGAAAGTAATCGAAGTGGCTAAAATGGTATCCATATGTAATTATCGAAATAGAATCAGTGCTGTTTTCCAATTATTTTTTTTGTACGGAAATGATTGAATATCAAAGTTGTGTTTTTGCACAGTAAGTAATAAAAGTATTTTGAAGAAAAACAGAATATGGAGGCTGATATGAGAAACTTTTCCAAAACCCAATATTTCCAATTTTTTTTTATGTCTTTCATTTAATTTACAAGTTCCCGATTTGTCAGATGAAAGTAGATATCCAATTAAAATAAATGGTTTAATATAACATTTGCTTCAAAATGGAATCAGGATCTTTTATAAAAAATACAGGAAATTAAAAAAAAAGAGTAAAATGGAAATTCCGTCTCATTTCAATTTAAACTGGCTGACCCTTAACTTTATTGTAAAAAGACACAGCAGACGTTACAGTTCCAATGTTCCAACATCCTCCTCCTCAGACGAAACACTAACAGTTCATAAAAATGCAGCAGAAGGCCAAGGGAGCCTTCATATATGTCCTCCAAACTTCTCACACATATTTCCTTAGGGTTTTTAAATGATTTTTTTAAAACCCAAAAATTCTATTAGATGCAAATTGAAGGCCCATGGTGGGACAAAATGTACAAATCTACTTTTTCCACACGTTGTACATTTGTGTCAGGAGAAAGTACGGTAGACGTTTGAGTTTGAAGGATGTTAACATGTTTGTAAATTGGTGGTGAATACTTTACATAAACATCTGCATTCATAAATTTTTACATGTGTCGCAATAGAAAAATGGCCGCCATTAATTAATCGGTTGGGATAAAAATACAAGAGTACCCGTTTTGAGCTATTCCTCTTTATGGGATGTAAATATTTCTAGAAAAAAAAACATATTGCAAGGGGCCGAGAAAGCAAGCAGAAAGGTTTCAGATGTACTAGCCCCAAAGAAGTGAAAATAATCTAATACTTCATATTGCTTCCATAAACACCATTCAACACAATTGTAAAATATTGTGAGTGTTCTGTTCCTAAGCATCCCAGTTTTCAGTATTGCCGAACCACATGTAAAGTTCAGTTTTTCAAATGGACCCCAAATAGTTGTGTATGCATCCGCACTAAAGTTTGACGTGAACATTGGACATCATAAAAAATACTTTGCATCTCTCCAATCTGCAACGATGCTATTGTTACCAACGTACTTGACACCGCGTCAACGGACGAGTGTACAGACTCATATCTAGAAGCTGGTTTCTGAGGAGATTCAGAACATTCGGGGAAGGGAAGGTCCGAGGTGTGTCTGGGTTTAAATGATATAAAATGCATATAATTTTGCATAAAAATAATACTAATTTTACAAAAAAAAAAAATGATTTCGCGGAAGGGTGAGTGGGTTACGTCTCTGCTGGAATATCAGTTATTAGATTTATATCCAAACTCTTTTTCAAAGTATGTTGAGTTCTAAGACGTGTTTCGAAGCTCCAAAAATTATCCATGAAAAACGTAAATTGAACATTTTCTGTCATATTATAATTTAGTGATTTTATCCGCTGTGCAATCCGCATCAACTTTTAAACACGTTATTTTGAACAACCTTCAAAAGAAACAGCATAAAGGGAAATCCCTGAAATCTTGGATTTTATATAATTTCTCCATTTTCTATTACTACAGAGTGGTAACGTAATGTACGGACAAATGTGCAGGAACGGTAGTACGTAAAAGAAAGAGAAGCAGTCCTAGGTAACGGGCTGGAAATTCCGCCTCCCATTGGAGCTACAGGCTGACGAAATCGTGGGAAAATGAATTTTAGAGCTTGATATACCCAATATCATTAAGAGTAGCATTGATGCGGCATGGTATCGTCAAAAACTTCATTAACGGATTTCATTCCCACTATGAAAAACTGCAAATCTTGTTATCAGATCTTTCCCCTGTTGTAGTTTGCTTTCAGGAAACCAAGTTTAAAACAACTGAATCTGTGATCTTAAAGAACTACACACTATATCGCACAGATTTCCCCACTGATGGTCGCGCATGTGGCGGTGTTGCAATTGGTGTAGTTGACACGTTGTATTCAACACCTGTCCACATTGCTACGACCCTACAGGCGGTTGCTGTTCGCGTCCACCTTGAGCAGCATGTCACAATCCTGAATTTGTTCATAACAAGGAAACAAGACTTTACGCTCCTTGGCCTCCAGAATCTTTTGCAGCAGTTACCCCACCCTGTAATTTTAGATGGAGATGTTCGCGCTTTCCCAAACGAAGGTATTTCGTTTTACGCGAATAAGTAAATGTTCACAATATTTAACTATAATAAAGCTTTAATTAAATGACTGTCTAATTTGCACACACACTGTAGCTTATGCTAATTATATTAAGATATGTTAAGCAAAGGCTCACGAACACAGAGACTCTCACTCACGAGACGCGCTCTTCAAACACCACGTTAACACTACTTGAGCACGGGGCTAGCCTCCCCATCCTCAGCTCTCACCCCTCTAAGAGGGTACCGTTATTTACAAGAAGAAGCCAAGCTTGTGGCTGGAACAAGCAACATTTGAAAACAAGCCCGTTAAACGGCAGAAAAGGGAAAAAAATAAAAAAGATGAGCAGGGCAGAGAGGCCCAAACATACCGCCCACCTTGAAATATCTAATTTCAACAATCAACATGTAGCACAATATGAAATAACATAACAAAATGGAAACTGTACAACACTGAGTTTTCGATCACTTAATACTAGATTATTTACAATAATTACTTGTCACTGTCTGCGCCACATGGAATTAAACACAACTTTACAATAGGACGCTTCAGTTCGCCGGAGGCTGTCCTTACCGTGACAGCTCTCACAAGTCCATCACTTCCGGAATGTACCTCCTTAACACGCCCCAATTTCCACTGCTGTGGGGGGAGGAGCCAGTCTCTTATCAACACTAAATCATCAATTTTGAGGTTGTTATGTTGAATTAGCCACTTTGATTTCTGTTGAAGGTCCGACAGGTATTCACTCGCCCATCGGCGCTAAAAGCACTGCACTAATGTTTGCACAAGTTGCCATCTCCTGAGAACCGGTATGTCAGCAGATGAAAAATTCCGATCTGGGAGAGAAAGCAAAGGCTCACCAATCATTAAATGAGCGGGTGTTAAGGCAGCTAAATCGTTGGGGTCACTAGACAGAGGCGTGAGTTCAAAATAGCCTCTATCTGGGTAATAAGAGTACACATTTCTTCAAAGTTTAGAATGGAATTTCCCACAATACGCTTGAGATGATGCTTGACACTACGAATGTTTCTTTCCCAAATGCCTCCCATATGAGGAGAGAAAGGGGGATTAAACTTCCAGGTTATCCCTTGCTCGTTCAAGTAGGAAGATGTTTTTTCCTATTTCCAATATTTCCAAATATATTCCCAAATATTCCCAACACTAATATTTCCAAAATTTAATTTGGGTGCAGTCAAAATATTCTGTAGTGGGGAATAGGAGGACAAAAAGTAATATTACATTTTTTCACGAAAACGAAACCAAACATCACTGATTATTTAAACAAAAAATAAAGCTGTAGGTCTAATTAGTTATGGTCTCACGGGTAGTATTTTGAGGTGATTCTTTTGTAGAAATTAAGTTATTTCATTCTTATATTTAATGGATTCCAATAATAAATTATGGAAACAATTCCTACAAAAAACGTTTTTGTTAATACAACATTTTCATTGTTCTAGAGCGACATCTTTATTTGTTAAATCAACATAACAAACGTGTGACTTCGGAGACTCTGAAGATTCGGATTGTGCTGGTATGACAATCTCCATTGTGTTGAATCACCAAGATCAACACCATATGTTTTGTTGATTTAACATAAGTAAAAGTGGTGGTCGCCCTCTGACACCACCGAAAAATGTTGACTTAACCAGTTTTGCAGTGTGATCTTTGATTATCAAAGATTCATAAACTAAAAAAATGCAGGATATTCCTTGTGAACATTCTGGTACTACAGTACTGGAGGTAAGCATCCGGGCGTCGACACATTATATAATGCCTTTTTGCAGAGGCAGATTTTTCTCGCCAACAAACGCTATTTCTAAACAAAAATAATCATTTTTAAACTGCTTTTATTTGTGTTTTTAGCATATTTGCGAACCCTTTTTTCATGTCTATTTGGGGTGTAAGGGATGCTCTGAGCGCATTGAAATGCCAACCTCACTTCCTCGTAGTGCAGCCTGTAGACTGCAGTGCTTGCAGGCTGACGAGGCTCTGGCGACTGGTGGCACAAGAATAAACATGCTACAACTGTTATTTTTATTTTTTTATTTTATTATTTTTATTTTTTACTGAAGACCCTTTACATCTTCAGCTTTTATATACTATATCTTAATTACTTAACAGCTACAGATGGACGTGACAAAAATAAGGGGCTTCCGCCGTATCGGGAAGGGCGTAAGCCATCGTGCTGTTACCGCCCATACAATTAATTTTATCTTATCTTATCATCTCTATTTCTACAGCAAGTAAGTGCACAATCTATATTGTTTTGCACTGTCCTTCTTAAATGATAATTTCACTCTATTTCGCTCAACAGAACACATCATACATGTTTTCTCTATTCTATATTCTAAAGAAAATAATAATATTTTTAAGTTAAAATATGGATGTATTTGTTGTATATATTTAATTGTGTGGATTTGATTTACAAAATGGCTAGCGTAACCGACACACTGTGCCGCCTGAGCAACGAACTTCTCCGGAGATAGCCGAAGTAGCCTTTGGCTGCTCCTGGAAAAATCCATCCTGCAAAATAAGAAACAATTTTCATACAAATGTAGTTATATGTTGTTTTCTAGATGGCAGCACTAATATTTTCTTATCTCTTCACAAGTTGTGTATCAGCATTGTCAAGAAGAAACGGCGGAGAGAGAGAAAGTGTAAACACATAAAAATTGTTTTAAAGCTTTGTAAACATGTTGAGTTATACGTCTTTGTTTCTGACACTAGTTTTAATAAACAACAGTTTTCACAAATATTCAGGTAAATAAAATTGGTCGGTTTAACGTTTTTCTGGTGCAGGGCGCGTATGGCAAGACATAGTTATTATATTTTTGTAGGGGCCAAAAATGAGTAATGTAAGCTCTGGTCCTCAATGAAATATTTAACTTATTGGGATTATCCACCCTGAAACTTGTACTGCCCAATGGTTGCCACTCCTAAATAAATAAATATATATATATATATATATATATATATATATATATATATATCGCTTTAAATACACTAAAAAAAAACTGAATTTTACTTCCTATCTTGATCGTTATCCTTCTTTCCTTGACTTCATCGCTTGTTTATTTTTAACTTGAATTTCGCTCCACAAGAAATGCGCTTTATATATATATATATATATATATTTAACGGAGCTTAAAAATAATTTGGCGATATTGTTTTAACCAATAAGCACTAAGCAGATACGCTAAGGGCAGTATATTCATTTTCCTGTAGTTACTTAATGCTATAATGTAATTATTGGAGTGTTTTCCTTCCTTAAAAAGAAGAAGGATGTTTAGAGACACCCTTGCATGAATAATTATCTACATTATGAAAACTGTGTGAGACGTTAGGATAATACTGAATGGCATAAGCTCGAAACTGGAATAAGGACGAAACGTATCTGATGGAATAACACCGACGGGAACAAAGTTGATGGAAATAACGCCGAATGGAAATGCAGCGAGCGGAAAGAAACCGAAAGGGATAAAATAGATTGGAAATAGAAATAGACTGGTCTTGTTGAAGAAACTAAAAAAATAGACTGGTCTTGGTCTCGTCTCGAATTCGAGACCGAAACTAAGGTTGAGGAATCGAGACGAGACCGAGTCTATATGCATCAAGACTTACTCGAGACGAGACAGAGACCTAGACCTATCCCTCGAGACTCAAGACGATGAAACTATTGTTTGCAGATGTCCTAGTGTATTATTGTTACAGACAATCTTTCTTGTGGTTCTATACAGCCAGTCAAAAAGTATAGAGTTTTGGTGCGTTATGCTATGACCAAGTGCGAATAGTAAGTTATAAAATCTTTGCAACCATGTTTATCCAGATATAATAGAACCTCTTTTTACCTCAATCCCCGTGGTCCAGGTGGTAGCGGCGCGGACTTCAGATTGGTAAAGGGGAGGCATGCTGTTTGGAACTCCACGCCGACCATCCTGAGAGGTTTTCCAGGGTTTCCTTGTTTTCACCAGGCGAATGCTGGGGATCGTACCTTAAGTAAGATCCTGGACGATTTCTTCCTCATCCTCTGTCAAGCTTATCCCGGCCAGAGATAAATATGCTAGAAGGCAATAAATTATTTTTAAAATTCAAAGATGCAACGAGATTATAAAATTGCTCATTTAAAGTCTCTAGCTTACAGTTGAATGAATCCTATGGCTTTTTTTTTCATAAACGTCTCATAAAGACTGTAAAGCATACTCGAGAAGCCTATCTGTCTAAATTGTAATATAGATCTTTTCTTATCCCATTTGCCTATTAAAATAAAAAAAAATTGAAAGATTTTTGCAATACTAACCGGTACCTTACAAAAGATGGAGACAATATATTATTCTGCGTATATGTAAAGAAGCAAGTCGGACCTCAGTCACGGGACAACTGAACTATCTTCGTAGTCCTGGTAGTTCCTGATTTGAAAGTTGTCGACAGTCAGACATAGCGATTGTATAAGACTTCCCAGCACTTGTTGCTGAAACCTAAATGGTGTATTAAGTTTTCCTTAGAAACTTCTTAGTTTATGAAGCGGAAATTCTCAACAACCTATCACGTAAATATACCTGTACATTCGATAAAAACAGTATTGTTTTTGTACAAATAAAGTGAGGTAGAGCGGGCATTAGTGAAGTTTCCCCGAGACCTCCCGAAAACAACTCAACCACCTTCTTAGCCCGAGTAGTTCCTTAGCCGAAAATTGTCGATAGACGGACAAAGAGGGGATATAAGATTGTACATAGACACAGTACTATCGTAGACACAGTAAAGTTATTTTTTTACCATTTTAACTATGCTTTGGTAGGATTATTGGAATGCCATTGTAAACTAATAACACGGCTTATATGAAATACCAATGTTCATACTTTAGTTTATAAGATTTGAAATGCGTTATTTGAAAATAGTGCTACTCGGAACACACTTCAATACCTAGAATTGGTTCTTTTAATCAGTCAAGAGCAGTATTGTAAACTAATTGATTCGTGTGACTGTGGAGTTCGGTAAATGCTATTTTAATTTCTTTGTACAAAAGTTCACAATAAGTACAATTTTTGTCACGTACTGTACACTTTTAAAATTTTTCTTAATGTTTCTAGAAATTCCACGGGTAGTAGGAATGGAGGAAATCTCAGAGACGTTTTGTATGATTATCTGGATATTTCTCGTTTTGAGTTCTGCACATGTGCAGAATGAGTAAACTGTTTCTTATCCTAGCTGTGCATACAATTTTGATCAAGAGCATTTCTGAATTTGGTTAAAATGGGACATATTTTGAGTGAATTTAAATTCCGAACCCTAATTGACAATTATTACATAAATGATTAAAATGTGGCGTAAGTCGTGGGATCAACTTAGTTTATATTTTCGGGATTCAGCCAACATAATTCCAACACTCTATACTCATTTCTTTCAACTGGAATTTTAGTAGTACGATGCTGAATTATTGACTAAAAAACAGTCTTAGGATCTTTAGACTTCTGTTGTTGTTTTTTCAACATTCCTGAGAACTGTTTCATGGATGCTTTTTATCAGCCAAATTACTGAAAATTTACAGGAAGCTATGCATGGCTAGCTTTTATCAGGAATGTTTCGGAAAACCTTTAACAGTGTACGTTCATTTAAAAAAAAAACACGTGCTTCATTATTTTGTGGGGCTTGAATTTTGAGCTATAAAAGTTCCACCCCAGACCCCACAAATTGGGGTACTAGGGGACAACTTGAAAATTTCAAATGACCAAGGGGGTCGAGTAATATTTCGTTTGAAAGGTCTCGACAAAAGAAATATTTTGTCGCTATCTTGACAAAGTTTCAAGTCGCTATGTTGACCCCATCCAAAATGGCGCGATCACATTTCGTGTTCATAAAGTCATTTGCCACCCTGTGTATCTTCAAAACGACTGGGAATATAAGAAAACGCAAAAGCACGTCCTCCTTTATTTTAAGGGGCTTACCATTTGAGCTATAAAAGTCCACTTCGTGTCCCCTAGGGGATGTAAACGGAGGTCAGGGTAAAAATTAGGATTAATTTTTACATAATTGTCTTGCCCCGGTTTCCTCCATTTACAATTTTTATACGCCTGCCATGCTATAGAATACCATCAATTGAACATAGTTTTAATCTCCGTTCTATAGTAGTTTCATGAAGTGGGTTTTGGTTTTAATCCATCCCATAAGCCGGCAGGGTGGCCGAGCGGTCTGGATTAAAGTTACTAGACTGGCCCATATAAAAATAAAATTTACCAAAGTTTTCCACCACATGACTTTCGATGAGATTCTATTCATTATTGGAATAAAGTTCCTCAAACAGGCTTTATATAACTCTGTAAATATGTTACCAGGAAGTACCCGGTTATTTACATCCAGTGTTGTAGTACCAGAATATTCAGAAGGTATAAACCCTGCGATTTTTTAGTTTATGGATCTTTAACAAGCGGAGATTACACTGCGAAAAAATGAATGTGTTAACTCTAACATTAGATAGGTATTTTTGGGTCGCATTAATTACCAAATGTGAGGGCCTCTGAGGTCCACAAGGAAAATGTAATTTTGTTCTCACGGTAACAATCGTATACTCTCTGATATGAACTTTGGGTGTCTAAGACATCACATACTTTAACTATTCCTATACAGTTCTATATGTGATATTTTTTATTTATTTATCTATTTGGTGCACCTTCAACAGAGATGTGAATCTCCAGTTAAAGAAGACATATACAGTTTAATATTACAAGATATTGTAACACAAAAATAAATTAAAAGATAGAAAGAAGAATACAAGGTTACAACTGCAAACATTTGAGGTATGGCATCCGGCTATCATAAATGGCATTTAGGTTCTCGATGCCACCTCTGCCATTTACGCTATTAACTATGACATATTTCTTTTACTTGTTTTCATATAAAAACAATAAGGTCAAAAGCACCTTAGTACAGTACAGTATATGCACGAAGGTACCTTCAGACCACATTTCATTAGGAATCATATATCATACAATATTTCATATATAACATTTTCTGTGAATAGTCTTTTACTACTACTAGGCTCCGTGGGACACAACGCATTGCTTACATTTTAATTGGAACACGACAAGCATTAAAAGGAAAGCAAGAACCTTGTAACAACAATAGGTTGAGGCCTGACAATACCAATTTTCTTTTTCAAATTTTTGTCGAACTGGATAAGTTAAAATTATTAAAAAAATTAATTTGTGGACCTCGGATCCACCTCCCCCCTTGGTGATGCTAGTCAACCCTTTTCGGTGGCTCAGGGCAACCACCACTTTTCTCCTGTGTTAAATCAACACAGCAAGTGGTGTTGATCTTGGTGATTCAACACAATGGAGGTTGTCATACTAGCACAATCAGAATATTGAGAATCCTCGAAATCAACACATTTGTTGTGTTGATTTAACACAAAAGTGGTCACAATAGGACACCGAAATGCATTGCATTAGCACAACCATTTTATGCAGTGATTATTTCCATTATTGGTCTCGATTAAATATAAGCATGAACTAATTTAATTTCTGCATAAAGAAGAAACTCCAAATGCTTTCCAGTGAGGGTATAATTAACTAGTAACTACAGCTTTATTTTAGATTAAAAAATCAGGGAAATATAGATGTTTTCCGTAAAGAAAATGAAACAACGTTCCCCCTCCCGCATACTCGATTACAGAATACTTTGATTGAACCAAAATTATTCTGTCCCGTAATGAAGC
>JAGDQP010014471.1:0-45088 GCA_022664845.1 Lepisma saccharinum | reverse complement strand
TTTTTTATATAAAGCTGGTATATAAGTTATATGGATAAATATAAAAATTGTCACTTCTAGCCCCGCCCTCCCCTACTTGACAACATGCAACTATGTTCACTAGCGTGTAGCTCATTACGCACTGATACCCATTCCACATCCGACGCCAAAGGTCAAGGTTGCTGGTTCGTTTTTTCGTTGTTCGGCAATTCGGATTTCCGACGCTTCTGATTATTGACATCCGGATTATCCACTCTCAGGCCGAAACGTACGGGCAGCTGCTTAATTAACCAGAAACAAGATATACAAAATTATTGAATAGATATCAATATAAATTAACAGAGGGTTCACGATGGCTCAGTGGTAGAGCGCTGACCTCTGATGCGTAGGGTCCTCGGTTCGGTAACTACTTGTACCATCTGGGCTTTGTGATGAGCATACACAGTGTGAGTGGGTTTTCTCGGGGTTCTCCCGTTTTCTGCTACTTTCTTCATTCCAGCATTTCCCCCTTCATTATCCATTCGGCCTGAGTCAGAGTTGCCTAAACACCCTAAATGAAATTCAAATAAATAAATAGATAGGATAATGTTAATACAGAATCGCATTGAAGACAACGTTAGTCAATATGTCAACTTCCTTTACACAAATGACCTGTGTACGTTTTTCGATTTGCCGGGATATTCTCTGGTGTTTGAGGATGTCATCCTCGGTTGTTGATTCCGAATATCACCCCAACCAGGGAAGATCTTTGTATTTCTATCTAAACAGATAGTAGGTGCAAACTTAAAAGTAATCACTAGTTTTAGGATACCCCTTCTTAATTTATAACAAACTGAATACTGCCTGTAAACGGTAACATGTTGAAAAATGCAGCGTTTCGTCACTGCAGTGACAGTGAATCGAACCCAGGTGCCTAAGTTGCATGCCAAGTGACAAATGTTCTACCATTAAACTGTCGCTGCAACGACGACTTCTCTGCGTATTCCTTTGACTTCTTCTGAACCAACCCATCGCTCTCGATATATAATAAAAAGGAACTCCCGTCCATGTGAAAATTTTAATCAAGTAATCTTTCTGGAATTCCAGATCAGAGGATTACGCAATGTGCAAGAGAAATTAAAGCCATAAATAACCATTCATATTCAACAAATGGCCAGTAGCAAATGTCAATTCTCTAAGTTATGAAGTTTACTTTGTGATAGCTCTGAATTTAAAGAATTTTGTTAGTAGACTTGAGCACCAAACCGGCCGGGTGGCCGAGCGGTCTGCTGCGATGGGCCATCGGCTCGAAGGTCCCGGGTTCGAGTCTCGGAAGGGGCATGGGTGTGGATTTTAACAGCTAAAGGCAAATCGTGACGGGTCGAAGTCCGAAGCTACTAGACTGGCCCATATATTTAAACAAATAATTTTATTTGAACACCATGAAAATATTAATTTTGTAACATCTGATAATAATAAAAACGAAATAGGCTATTGACATATGAACTTGTCCCAATAAATGAATGAACTTGTTTTGGTAGTATGGTCAGTGGGCGGCAAATTACTCGAGAATAGGAAAGCAATTCTCACTTTTATTTAAGCTGTTCAATGCCCATCTATTTTCACTAGTTGAATGCGTGAGAAAAGAGGGGGCACTGTCTCCTCTCGCCCCTTAATGGCAGCCATGTGCGTCTTCAAGCACAGAAAGTGATGAGAAGGTAAGTGTGTAAGGGTGGCACTATATTTTCCCGTAAAATATCTGATGTTATGTGTTGGTTGGTATTAAGTGCCCTTGAGTCGATATTAAATAGTTTTTGTTTTCTATTCACCTATGTATTTAACAAAACAAACATCATTCGACTTATTGTAAGCTTGTTTCTACAGGAACACAAATTTCTTGTAAGAAAGTATAGAAAAACTGTTTAGTTGCTTGGCACTGTGTTGCTACTAATTTTGTATATGTTATCAGTGCTGTGGCTTGGCATTGTATTGAAACACAAAGAAAAGGGATCGTTTTCGTAAAACATGCGCTGAACGCTGTTAGGCGAGTACCCGTTCAGGAAGAAAGGATATCTAGCGGATTTTCCCAACCATTCACACTCAAATACAAGGAATACTTAAGAAGTCGAAATCGGACAGCTTCAGGAAATGCTTAGACTACATTCAACTCTCTATCACTCTTTTTACAAGAATCTGGTTACTGAAAATGATTCTTTCGAAGAGGAGATTGAATGTTTAGGTTAGGTTGTTATGAAAAAGGCAACGTTTTAATAAATGTTACTTGCCTCTCTAATAGTGGCAAATTGGTTTATCTCTTCAGTAACAATGTATTAGAGATGTAATAACAGCTACAAGTGGTTCAATTTTGGCAAGTTCTTTCTCTTTTGAGTGGAACAAGTTATGTTTCTTGTGTAATATTTTTTCATCCAAGTATATTACGTAGATACAACATAAATTTTTTAAAGTACTGGTTCATTATTAAGAAACATTTATATGATTAAGAAACGTTCATGTTATTAAGAAACATTTATATTATTTTTCAGGTAAAAAATGCTATTTGTATGTACGTTACTGAAAATAATAAAAATACTTTATAAATACATATTAATTTTATTTTTACTCTAAAAAAAGTATATATATGGTGTAGTAAAAAGTAATCCATTATTTTTGCATGACATTGAAGGCTTGACTTACCATAGTTAGAATGATCCGATTTAGGTCACATATGCGCCGTTTTGTTCGATAACGTGTTGCCATTTGGAAGGTATCATGATGCCTCTCTCATAGAAGCCCTTGTCCCTATTGGCAAAAAATTGAGACAGTCGATGTTCACAAGCCTCTCTTGAAGCGAATTTTTCACAAGCAAACGTGTTCGCCATGGACAGGAACAGATGGTAATCACTCGGTGCCAGGTCCGGACTATAAGGTGGATGCATAAGAACCTCCCAAACAAGCTCCCGGAGCTTCTGGCGAGTCACTATCGATGTGTGTGTCCTGGCGTTGTCCTGGTGGAACACAATGCCTCTCCTATTGGCCAAAGCTGGGCGATTGCTGCCTTCAGACGGTCCAATTGTTGACAGTATAGTTCCGAGTTAAGGGTTTGGCCGTAGGGGAGCAGCTCATAGTAGATAATTCCCTGCCAATCCCACCAAACACATAGCAAAACCTTCTTGGCCGTCAATCCTGGCTTGGGCACCGTTTGCGCCGGCGCACCGCGCTTCGACCACAACCGTTTTCGCGTGACGTTGTTGTAAGTGATCCACTTTTCATCACCAGTCACCAACCGCTTCAGAAATGGGTCGCTTTTGTTGCGATTCAGCAGCGATTCGCAGATGGAAATTCGGTCCATGAGGTTCTTTTGCGTTAACTCGTGTGGCACCCATACATCAAGCTTCTTTTTGTATCCAGCCTTATGCAAATGGTTCCACACGGTTTTTTGTGCAATGTTTAGCTCTTGGGCAATCGAAACAGTGCTTACATGACGGTCGGACGCGACAATGTCCATGATTTTATCGACATGTTCGACACGTGGCCTTCCAGTGCATGGTACATCTTTGACGCCAAAATTACCGGCACGGAATCACCAAAACCAAAATTGCGCGTGATTGACTGTTACAGTATCAGGACCATAAACACTATTCACATTTGCAGCCGCCTGGCTTGCGTTTTCGCCTTTATCGAAGAAAAACTGTAAAATATAGCGTATTTTTTCTTTGCTAGTGTCCATTTTGACGCGCGCTCACACAACACTGAGTCAACTCATCACAACTATCTGAACAGTGTTTGTAGTACGCAATCTCACCGTTTGAACTCCATCTCGTTGAACCCGATCGGACTTATACAACGCGAGATACAGATCACTGAAGCCATCTATTGGCAAAATAATGGATTACTTTTTACTACACCAGATATTAATTTGTGGTCAATGTTAGTGTAAAATCTCAGGTATAACACTTAAGTTCTGGGTCAATAAAGTGTCAAGCAACATATTTCTTCAGCACCTCTAAAATAAATATAAGAAAATATGTAGACACATGTTATCAAGTAGACACACTAGTATGGTTACTGGGTTTAGAATTGACCAGATAACAAATTGCAGACGGCCTCCGATAGCAAAGCGCGATTTGTGGATTCCTCTAAACTTTCAAAATGGATTTTCTAAAAGTGATAAAATGTGGCTTGGTACTATCTCCACCCCACCCCTTGAAAAATGGACAGCTAAGCTGCGCAGTTATCACTATACGTACAACACTGAAGTAGTTTCGGAGTAGCATACATACGTTGAAAATACGTGGATTAAACGTTAATACGGAAACGTAATTTTTACGTTGTAATTAGCAAAATGTCCGCCTGTTCAACGGTTTATTCGACGTGCAATAATGGTTGAGAAGAAACAGGTTGAAAAAAAAGTTGACGGTAAAGAAAGTAATTCAGCTGGCTAAAACAGAGCAACGTTGCTGTCTATTTGTATACGCATCTACCTGCATTTTGTCCGTTGCTTTCATCATGATATATTAACTTTCCAACAGTATTTTTTTCCATCGCCTGCTGTGGGGTTCGAACGTGGGAACTTTCCGCACTCGGCGTTGGTAGCTCGATGTTCTGACCACTAATCCACGGGTGTACTGCTGAATCACTAGTAAATTGAATTTGCATTTAATTTTAAGGCCTTTAGGCAACTGAGGCTCAGGCCGGGATACGGTGGGTAGAGGATCTTGGAAGGTACACGGCCAGGGCCAATTTTGTAGGTGCCATCCCAGCATTTGCCTGGAATGACTGAGGAAAATCCCCGTTAAAACCTCAGTCAGGATGGTCGTTCTCTGGGATCGATCCCAGGAATCCACCCCCCGGCCGCTAAGCCACCGAGCCACGGCCGCTCGATTAATCATTATAGAAATCAACGAGCTTAACTGAATCCACTGACAGTCTATTTCTCGGTTGTGTCCACTGTGAATTCAATGAACTGGAAATCCTCTCCACGTTGGCATTGTGAGTAGGTATTGCATTAATAAAAAATCGACCTTTAGAAATTCAAAATAAACTTATTCTGTATTAGCACTGAAATAGTTTACTCAGTTTTTATGAGGCAATGTTTAACTGAACTCTTTGTCACTTTTTTTTCTGATAGAAATGTTTTCAAATCAGAAAATTGATGAAACAGAAACGATTCCTCAATACTAACTACTTTTGCTATACACATTTCTCAGTATCTGTCCACTGCGAAATTTTATGCAGCTCCATCCAATAAAAAATCTATGTAACCTATATAAAATACAGTATGAAAGAGTACTCCACTAACAAAAAGAAAGAGTACAAAAGTCGTACTCTTAAAAGAGTACATCTGGTAACCTGCCACACTGCACAACGGAAAATTAAATACATCCACGAGAAATCACTGAGTTCCACCTCCCCCAACAAGACACCCGAATATTTTTCCTTCCCCCCAAAAAAGAATGATTTTCCTCTCCAACAAGAAAATCCTATTCCACAGTGCATTTTTTATTTCTTTTTACTGTAATTCGCATTTAAATCATGAATCAATTATGGTGAGCGCAAGATAGCTGTTTTGGTAATACAATTCAGTCACCGTGCCCGCCGCAAGTGACTTCTCCGCCTCTGTCTCTCATCACTTTGGACAGCAGTACTTTTGCTGGTGCAGTGGTTCCAAATTTCCAACTCACTTAATTTGACACAGATCATAGTGACACACTGTGAATTAGATAGGTATATCGTACGTTAATCTGTCTGCGGTACGCTTCACCTTAAAAGAATTTGGTTGTGCAACATGTAATCATGCGTCAAGAAAGAGAGCATTTGTTGGTAATTTGTGACTTGTGCTTTTCTTTGAAATGATTTTGCCGAACAGTACGACCATAAAGAGAGTCACGTAAATTAATCCCTAAATTGTTACATAGACGTTTTCTAACCTGCAGCCGGTGTGGTAACGACTGAACTTAACCCTACGAGCGCCACTTCTTACTAAGAAGAAGAATAGAATGTAAATAGATTCATGCTGTATTTTTTGTCGATACCTAACGGTTTGATACATCACACTTACGTCGTGTAACATCCAGAGAAATTTCTCTGTGAACCCTTTACACCAGTTATCTTTTTGGCAGAAAAAAAAACATAAATTGAACTTGAAAAGCTGTTACTTTATTTAAAAAGAATTTGTGCTTCTCTAATTTGAATGTTCCTCTAATATTCCCCCAATCTTTTCTTTAATAGCTTTGAAAGAGTTTCTTAATATTTTTGGCGGGAATTCTGCACACACTCAACTGACACTGGGACGTTAAAATTTTAATTCTTGGGAACAATTTATTACAGAACAGGATTGAACCGCGGGTTACAGACTTCGCCTGTATAATTTCGTCGGCTCTATTTCCCTATCACCAAGTCGGCTGCACTTCCAAGAAAACTCATCCTGGGCTCCCATGCCATTTTCCCTTTTATGTGGATTATAATTAATATATCCAACACTTTAACGAAACATAGGAGCTTGTTCCCTTAACATTGATAGTTTGCAACCTCTCATGTCCCTCTCGCGTATAGTGAAAAAAGCAAAATTAATGGTAATTAAACAAAAGCAAACGAGACCTCACGACAAGCCTGAGTTTTTCATACGTGATTCTCTAATTAATTTTTACAGGGTTTCACACATCATCACACATACATTCACAAGGTTATTAATATCGTGCTAAGGATGCGGCCACCAGGGATTCTAGCAGAGTTTTCAATTTTGAGGGTGCTATAGCTTTTTTTCAAACTACAGGGATTCTATTAGAATCTTCAATTTAAGGGTGCTATCAATTTTCGGACGATTACTAAATTATTATTATCGTGCTAAGGATGGGAGCTACACGGATTGTAACAGAATTTTCAATTTTGAGGGTGCTATAATTTTTTTTCATAAGTTCAAGTCCAAAGAGTGTTTCCCCCCAGAATTCTTCTCACAGGCGGTAGATGCATTTTAGATAGGACCTACAGGTTTTTCTATCCACCAAGCTATAGGGTTTTTTAACCAGGATTTTTTAATTTACGAGGGTGCGTGAATTTTCAGGACAGGACACACAGTTTTCTATCAAGTAAGCTATACAGTTTTTCTTCTAGGATTTTTAATTTGGAGGGTCTGTGAATTTTCAAGACAGGGTTTCTGCCTGGATTTTCAACTTTAAGAGGTCCGTGAATTCTAAGTACAGGTGCTATAGTTTTCGTTCCAGCAGGCTACAGGGTTTTCTATCAGGATTTTTTTTCTCCTCAAAATTTCCCCGGAATCTTGTACGGACACCCATCCCCAAAAGGATTTTCCTCTCGCAATTTCCCCACGAAAATAAATGTGTCAACCTTGCCTGACTCATCTAATAACACATCTGACAACAACGTAATGACGTCAAACGGCAATGAACTCGCAACTGAGCTACGAACTCCTGATGACGTCACATTCACCATGTTACTCTCGAACACCAGCTCAACAGATAACCTCATATCACCACCTCATCAGATGTGCCATCGTCCATGACTCATCTAACACGTCAAACAGCAACGAACTCGTAACTGAGCTACGAACGCCTGATGACGTCACAGCCACCATGTTACCCTTCAAAGAGAGAGATCCATCATCTTAAATGACACAACCATATCCTTTTCATGATCTTCCGTAATTAACAGCCTTGCCACATCATAACACGGAATGACGTCAATGAACTCACTATCTTCCTCCAACCACCCTTCTAACACGTGCTTCTATGAAATTAACAGCCTTGGGTTACCTACACATCCCCCAGCCACCATGTTACTTCATCACACTATCTTCCTCCATCCACTCTTATCGTACGTGCTCTTTCGTAATTAACAGACTTCTGTTACCTACACACCTCATAGCACGTCACCAACCCCTCTCCAAGGGCGATGAACTCACTACTCACATGGAGAAGGCCCAAAGGACCACTTAGCCCAAAGGACCTGCCCGCGACCATGTTACCCCCATTCTACTTACATATCCTAGATGCAGCATGTGGTAACCATTTTACATTAGGAATTAACATAGAAAAACGGCAAACATAAAAATAAGAAAAGCGGAAAAACTAACTGAACAGAGACAATACAATAGATACAAGAAAATACAATAGATGTGATATTAAGATTGTGTTTTATTATGATAACTTCCTTTCATAGAGTTCCATAAAACTCTGTAAAACTCCATAACAAACTAGTTTTGTGGAAGGTAAAAGTCAGGACGGTTGGTCAGTGAGGGGTAAAGTGCGGGAACTCTGATTAGGAATTAGTTCTTTTGTTAAGCTAACCTGGAGTTCTGATGATAAAGTAGCCATTGAGCTCTCAGAACACATAATTGCAACAATCAGAGAGGATAATTTGTGCGGACATTCCCATTCATTATGTTTTAAAGAAATCTATGATCGGGAAGTTTACGGCGAGTAGAGGTCATTTAGTTGAAGGCTAGATAGAATATCAGTTTTGGATAGGTGATGTAAGGAAAGGTTCTGTTATTGGCTATACACATGAACTGTTTGCATACTTGATAGGATGACTTGTTGGTGTTTTCAGTCAGATCCTGCCTGTATAACCAGATCATAACTATTTTATTTTATTTATTCATCTATTTTTGATAATGAGTATCTCCATATTCAATATTGCAGTACCAGTATACCTCATATTTTGCTTCTGTGGACACCCAGAAGAAACATGGAGACTCTTTTTATTCATTGTATATTTGTTCCTTTCAACCTTCATTGAAATTTAACTCCAACTTTCGCAACCGTAAAATATTACCGGCAGAATAACCGTTCTGTATATTTCCAATTTCAACTTTCTTGATATTAATCGCGAAGTTAGGAGTTTCTGGACTGAGTAGAAATATACGTTGCCAGATGCTAAGACTTTTTATTTCTTCCGTTACCTCGTTTTTACTTGTTAATGCTCCCAACTATTTACATTTGTTTATTTTCTTTATGACCTCATTCCTAACCATTATGTTTTTATTTTCTTAATTCTCTGTATTTCGGCTTGTTATCATGTATTTCGTTTTCTATATGTTAACCTGTAGACCTATCTCATCGCACGCTTCAACTAAGGTATCGGTGTTACTTTGCAGTGCATCTATATCTTCTCCTATTAAATCTACATCATCCGCGTACACGAACAGTTGATTCAAGCCATTCAATGTTAGTCCAAGGCCGTTAATTTCGTAGGAGCACGTGTTAGAAGGGTGGTTGGAGGAAGATAGTGAGTTCATTGACGTCATTCCGTGTTATGATGTGGCAAGGCTGTTAATTACGGAAGATCATGAAAAGGATATGGTTGTGTCATTTAAGATGACGGATCGCTCTCATTGAAGGGTAACATGGTGGCTGTGACGCCATCAGGCGTTCGTAGCTCAGTTGCGAGTTCGTTGCTGTTTGACGTGTTAGATGAGTCATGGACGATGGCACATCTGATGAGGTGGTGATATGAGGTTATCTGTTGAGCTGGTGTTCGAGGGTAACATGATTGCTGTGACGTCATCAGGAGTTCGTAGCTCAGTTGCGAGTTCATTGCCGTTTGACGTCATTACGTTGTTGTCAGACGTGTTATTAGATGAGTCAGGCAAAGTTGGCACATTTATTTTCGTGGGGAAATTGCGAGAGGAAAATCCTTTTGGGGATGGGTGTCCGTACAAGATTCCGGGGAAATTTTGAGGAGAAAAAAAATCCTGATAGAAAACCCTGTAGCCTGCTGGAACGAAAACTATAGCACGTGTACTTAGAATCCACGGACCTCTTAAAATTGAAAATCCAGGCAGAAACCCTGTCTTGAAAATTCACAGACCCTCCATATTAAAAATCCTAGAAGAAAAACTGTATAGCATACTTGATAGAAAACTGTGTGTCCTGTCCTGAAAATTCACGCACCCTCGTAAATTAAAAAATCCTGGTTAAAAAACCCTATAGCTTGGTGGATAGAAAAAACTGTAGGTCCTATCTAAAATGCCTCTACCGCCTGTGAGAAGAATTCTTGGGGGAAACGCTCTTTGGACTTGAACTTATGAAAACAAAGTTATAGCACCCTCAAAATTGAAAATTCTGTTACAATCCGTGTAGCTCCCATCCTTAGCACGATATTAATAATTCAATAATCGTCTGAAAATTGATAGCACCCTTAATATTGAAAATTCTTATAGAATCCCTGTAGTATGAAAAAAAGCTATAGCACCCTCAAAATTGAAAACTCTGCTAGAATCCCTGTTGGACCCATCCTTAGCACGATATTAATAACCGTTGAAAAAATGAATTATAGAGAAAAGGTGTATACTATTATTTTCCGTGAAGGAGAGATGAAATATACCTTCTTCGTCAGACGAACAGAATGAAACTAGAATGATAATATAAACACAGAAAATACTATCTTTTTCTGTTTGTTGATTAATCTTCGAGCAACGAATCATTGTTTGAGTTACAAATGTCAGTTTAGTCAGAAGTAAACTTGAGTATATGTTGTCGGTATGAGAGGTGATTTCATCTTTTGGGAAAAGATCCACACCTGTTTACTTATTGATATTACTTCACTATGTGTACATAAATGAGATAGAAAGCTTAGATGATTAATGTATATATTGTGTATATCTTGTGTACATGAGATATATATCCAGAGATTATAAAGATTTAGAGTTCTTTTCCTTGTAGCTGTTGCTTGAGTAAAGTTAATCATTCTATTGATATGAATTTTACACATGATATCTTAAGTTGAAAAGTGAGTAAGGCGGGATATCGGTTCAAACATAGAAGTGTACATAAAGTTGTAAATACTGACTAAGCTATATACGTACTGTGAGCTGATTTCATAGTTTGGAAAGAAATCGCCTTTCCTGATGACGAACGCTTCCTTAAACGTTCTAGATGTATCATACATGAATTCTAAATGTGAAATCAGTTCGTATGAAGATATATACCGGTGTAGAGGTCATGTCCCTTAATGATTTAAATGTTTTGCGTTCAATCTACGTCATTTGTTATTTTTTACATGATGCGTAGGTGAAAGTTTTTAGTTTCTGTATGGAGGAAGGAAGTTGTTAGATTATTTGGAGATAGAGAAATACAGAAATTTAATTTAAATATGTATCTTAACTTAACCCCTTTATAATTCTTACGCATGACGCCCTCCCCCCACCCCCCTGCTGAACACTTTCTGAGGCAGAGATGGAAAAATGAAGTAACTTATTAGAGGTATGAAGTACGCATTCGTTGGAAGAAACTGAGGAAAACCCATGGAAATCATCAGTTAGGAATGACAAGGAAAAGGAATCGAACCCGTGTGTGCTTTTGGTGCTGATCTGAAATCCGCGACTGAGGTTGACACATTTATTTTGGTGGGAAAATTTCGAAAGGAAAATCCTTTTAGCGTGGTTGTTCTTACAAGATTACGGGAGAATTTTGAGGAGAAAAGAAATCCTGATAGAAAACCCTGTAGCCTGCTCGATAGAAATCTATAGTTCCTGTCCTTAGAATTCACGGACCCCTTAAAAATGAAGATCCTGGCAGAAATGTACGTGCTGTCTTGAAAATTCACAGGCGTTTAGTGTTGATCTGAAATCTTTGAGCTCAATTTCAATCTAGCTTTAAACTTGGAATGCATGTTTTCAGCCCTGAATTTTTTCACGGAGGTTTCTATTTTTTCCTTAGTCACATCAGGCAAATATATGTTATTCAGTTTAATTTTGAGATTGAATCACCTATCTTCTGATTAGAGCTACTTATCAGCATTAAAAAGTAACCCAATTTAGCTTTGAATGGAGAGGGCTAAACGTATGTTGAAGAATCTGTTTTCATTGAGTGGAATACTAATGGTGATAATGATTGTAACTATAAATATGATCAAATAAGTAAATTTCTATTATAATAGAGTGTAGCATAGAGCGGAAAAATTGAACCGTTGTAACTCAGTGGTAGAGCGTTGAGTTGGTATTTGGAAGGTCCTAGGTTTAATCCCTGCAGCTGACCATTCTGAGAGATTTTTTTCACTGTTTTTTTCGCAGTCACACCAGGGAATTGTCAGGATGGCAGCTTGAACATAGTTCCTAGTGGACACTTTCGGGAAGTATCAGGTGCAGCATGAGAAGAGCATATCAGATGACTGGAGATTACTGTCTTTTAACGTTAGCTTTTAAAAAAATGAGAGTGTAGAGAGAGAGAGATCAGAAAAAAGAGATAGAAATACACATATATACAGAGAGGAGAAAGACAGAATGATTGAAAATAGAGAGACAGAGAGATAAACAGACAGCAAAAAGAAATAGAAAGAAAGACACATATATACACAGAGTCATAATAACACAGACTATTTTTTCAGTGATTTTAAATTTTAGGAAATTGTTAATATTAAAACTGAGGAGCTCATGTGCTTGAATAGTAGAAAGAAAGGAAGAGTATATGTCAGTTTGATTGTAGAGTTGGAGGGAAAGAGAGCAAAGTGAAGACTAATAAGATTGCAAAGGAAGGAAAGAGGCCGTTGGGAAGACAGGTTAGATAAATGTAATGCTGAAGGGAAAGAGACTGTTAAAAATAACTAACAGAAGAGTATTCAATCTAGTTTAACTGGCTGTATAGAACCTGATTTCTAATTTGAAACTTCCACCACAGTTTAAAATAATAATTGAGAATCTCAGCTTTCAATCTAGCTTAATTGACCGTGAAGAAACTGATTTTAGATTTGAAACTTCCACCAGAGAGATAGACATACAGATAAGAATAAGGAGATAGAAAACACATACACACATATATACACAGAGATATAGTAACACAGACGTTTGCTAAAATAGAGAAAGAGAGAGACATGAAGAGAGACAAACTGATAGAAAGTAGAGAGAGAAATAGATAGATCAGAAAAAAGAGATAGAAAGAAAGAAAGACACATATATAGACAGAGTCGTAGTAACACAGACGTTT
The DNA here is from genome assembly GCA_022664845.1 of Lepisma saccharinum. Lineage (NCBI taxonomy): Eukaryota > Metazoa > Arthropoda > Insecta > Zygentoma > Lepismatidae > Lepisma > Lepisma saccharinum. The sequence goes on along the minus strand of JAGDQP010014471.1, from coordinate 32,192 downwards.
GATAAAATAGAGGAAGAGAGAGAGAGAGAGAGAGAGAGAGAGAGAGAGACTGATAGAAAGTAGACTAAATTATCATAAAAAGTGGAAAAATACCTTTATTTTAAACTCCTGTGGAAAAACATTGTCTTGATGCGTGTGATGTTTAACTGAGATTGAGATGAGGTGAAGCTAGTTTGCAAATTTCTTATCAGTAATACGTCAGAGATAACAGTCCACTCTTTGAGTTTAAACAGAAGAAAAAATATACACATAGTTGTCAAATTTCTTTTGATATGACTCATTCAGTGTTGTCAATTTGTACTTATGAGAAAAGAATGAGTCTTCTGTTAAAATATTCAGTTAATAAAGTCTTGAATTATTTTGATAATGCATTTCCTATTAAAATATTCAATTGTGAAGAATGATCACAATTTAAGTATATGAATTACGATTAAATCCAGTCTTGTTAAATATTCTACAATTAACACCTTGGGTTAGATAATAGAGCGCTGCCTTTGCTTTGGAAAAGTCTTCGGTTCATCCCTAGGAGACACATTCTAAGGGGAGTTTTACAGGGGTTTCTCATCGGTCACACCAGGATAATGTTCAAATCCTAGCTTTAACTTAGAGCCTGGCCAAGTTAACTTGTAAATGACACCCGGTATTGTCACTTAACTCATATAAATAATTAAAATACCCTCCAGCTGGGGGGAGAACATAAGTATGAATACCGTAGAAGTGACCTGATGCTTAATCTAATTTAGTGAATGAAGGAAATAAAAACATAAGAATTAGGGGTGAGGTCATAGAGAAAGTAAACAAATTTAAATACTTGGGAGCATACGTAACAAGCAAAAATGAGGTCACGGAACAAATAAAAAGTCGCTTAGTATCGGGGAACGCATGTTTTTATTCAGTCCAAAAACTTCTAACATCGCGATTAATATCAAGCAAATTGAAATTAAAAATATACAGAACGGTTATTCTGCCGGTATTACTTTACGGTTGCGAAAGTTGGAGTACGACCCTAGCAGATGAACGTCAATTACGTGTATTTGGAAATAAGGTTTTAAGAAAGATATACGGGCCGAAACGGGATGAGATGACTGGAGAGTGGAGGAGACTGCATAATGAAGAACTCGTTATGATGTTGTAACGTACGAATCGCCAGATGTAAAAACAATGAAATCGCGACGACTAAGGTGGGCAGGCCATGTAGCTCGGATGGGGAAGAAACGAAGATTATATTCTATCCTAGTTGAAAGGCCGGATGGAAAGAGGCCATTGGGAAGACCGAGACGTCGTTGGGAGGACAATATTAGAAGAGATCTTCGAGAAATATGTGTTCGTGATGAAAACTGGCTTGATATTGCCCAGGATAGAATCCAATGGCGAACGTTTGTTACTGCGGCGATGAACTTGCGAGTTCCATGAGCCATAGAGTTAGTTAGCGGATTTCCAGAACAATCTGAGGTTGTAGTATGTTCAAGTAGACACATATCAGACTACAGTTTGGCATAATTTTGGTGTTGCTCTGAGTGTCCGCTCTATTTTTACTACAAATCCGAAAACGATGGATGAATTGATGGCGAAATACAGGTTCACCGAACACGCTTTTTTCTAAACAAATTGCTCTCATAATGTACCAAATACACCTGTGGCCTTGCTATTTGGTTATTTTATGTGCTTTTATCAGCGGAACAAAACATTATTACGACTTTCCCCGTCATGTTGGCGCTTTCCACGCACCCATCTCCACTTTTCGAAGGTTGAAGTAAGGGGTACCTTCCGGACGCTCTACAGTGACAACCGGAAATGATCTCAACATAATCTAAGCGAACTTTGACGCGGAATATCGTATAGATTACAGGTCTCAACTTTCATAACAATCCATTACTAGGCAGAAACTGGCCCTTCTCATGACCCATCCTTTACTTATTAGTACGAATTGCTTAAGAAAAGTACATTTTTAGAAAGTTTTTAAAATTATTTTTTCGAGTTATTTCGGTGTTCGAATACTTTTTCTCAAGCTGATAGCTTGTCAACTAAATCCAAAAGTGTTCCGCAACCAGTCAAACGCAAGCAACATACTTGGAGGATAGTATTTATCAGCTTATTCCATAAGTAATGTCGTATTTTTGCACCATGAAGAAAAGAACGATAACTAACCTGGAACACTACCGTTAGTCAGGAAAATAGTCCGCATCGGATTCCACAACACTATGCCACATGTCAACCAGTTGTTGAATTCCCCGCTGAAAGAAGTCACCGGGTTTGGAGGCAAGGAAGTGGGTCACTTTTCGTCGCACGTCATCCTCATTTAGCAGTGTTTTCCCGGAAAGGCTTTTCCAGGCTCCGAAAAAGACAGTAGTTTGTTGGTGCAAGATCTTCTGAAAACACCGGGTGGGGGAGTTTCTCTTAGCCACATTCCTCAATCTTAGCACAGATCCTTCTTGCCGTATGTGGGCGCGTGTTATCACCGTGGATGAGCACACCCTTCCGATTAACCAGAGGAGGACGTTTCTCCAACATGGAGCCCGTAAGCATTCAAGCTGCTGACAGTAGAATCTGAATTGATGCTTTGGTTACGTGGCAAGAACTCCCACGGATATTTAACCAAGCACTTAACAGTTCAAGAGAAAGAAACAGTTGGCTACCCCTTCCAAGGATCCATTAGTCCAAAGCAGGATGCAATTGAGCGTAAAAATGAACTAACGCACACTATTTTGCTCTCAATGTTGTAATATTGCACTTGTACGTGTTCATAAAAATAGTTTAGTGCTTTACCGACATGATTCTAATGAATGTTCATCCTTTCTGAGTTGCAATGGGTAAAAACCTTACGAAAATAGACATTTTCCAAATATAATAAGAAAAATATAGTAGTAATTTATCCGTGAAATATCAGCACGTGACTAAGTGGCATATGCAGACCGTTTATTTTAGAGAAGCTTCCAGAAGATGCCAGAAATCATGTATAACACAAGATGTATCGAGTTTGCATTAAAAATACAGAGCACTTGAAAAATCTTAATCATGTTGAAAATCAACGTGTACTCTAAAATGACGAGAGGCTAGACAAAATTTGTCAGGAGCGACAAAGGAAATAAACATTCTCCAACCTGTAAAAAAAAAAAAAAAAAAAAAAAAAAAGTTTATCCACGCTTTACAAAAGGAAAGTATACGAAAGCAATTCAGAGAAAATTCGGTAGATTATCCCAATAAATTTTGCGTTTTCTCCTTCATCTTAAAATCAGGGTAGTCGACCGCGGTATCCGTGTGGGTCAAGTGTCAGGAAGCGTCTGAAAGGTCGTGGGTTCGAATCCTGGCTGGGATATGGATGTTTATGGATTTTAGAGTGCAATCGAGAGAGGCCCTAGACATTAGTTACTAAAATTACCCAAAATACAATATGCGGCAAATCAAACAGTACTGAAATGTGCACATGTCTGACGTACATGAACGTTGTGGGAACAGTTCGTGACGCCTTCTGCAGGAAGTCCGCACGTTGGGAGTTGTGTTAAGAGTAGCGCAGTGTGCAGTTGGTGTGGCGATAACGATCCTAACAACAGAGGATAAGGTGTTTATCGTGGAGCATTATCTCCGGTCCTACGGAATAGCGCGTCACGGCGTCAGACTTCCATTATTGACTCATTCTTGCGGGACTTGCACCGTTTTCCTCGTGCCAGAAACATGCCAAAGTAGCGACAGTGGATGCAGTAAGACGGAACTATAGCCCACACCGCGAGGGGTTCACTTGCCCTTCTGCAACAACACTTTAAAGATAACTTAATTTCCCGCCGAACGGTATTCCCTATCCTTCCTACTCCCCGAATCTCACGGTCCCCGATGCATGGATATGACAGAATGCGTTTTCCGGTCTGATGACTCGCCTAGAGGTGTTTCAGAATTACGGGAGAAGATACAGACCTTTTTCGTCTCGTTGCAACAAGCTGTTGTCATTTAAGTACTGTTTGTCTTGCCGCATACTGTACAATGTCTATTAGGCTCTTTTAAAACAAAATCAGAGGATAAAATGCATCTATTTCTTTGAAATGCATTTCGATGCTGAGCAACTGTCTTCTAGTACGCGGAACCTAACAGTTTTAGTAATTTTTTAATCATTTAATTTTTATTTCTCTATTGTTTTATCTTCAGTTCGCGCTTACCCATATTGAGATTAACATCGAGAATCTGCATAATAGTAGAGAAAATTTCTACGTATTTTCGCTTCAATATCATTGGAAACTAAAGGATTTCTGATTTCTATTAGTCACTACCGTGGCTCAGGCGGTAGCGCGTGCGACTACGAATCAGCCGCCCGGGTTAAAATCCCGGCCAGGACGCTGGAGACTTTCCTCCCAGTGTTCCCACGCCTGGTGCTCTGAGGTGTACTCAGCCTCCTATGAAATTGAGTGGCACCTTGGGAAGGTAAAGGGAGTCAAGCGCGAAACTAACCAACCCACCTCACTCTGTACCGTAGGTAGAGAATATGTGGAGCGCTATCTCCACATCGCCCATACGCCGTTCACGACGCGTGCGTATTGCACTGGGGATATCAATACCATGACGATTTTTACTTTTTTGCTTTTACGTTACATTAAACCCAGCTGCCTGACTTTTTCCAAGGACCTGGCCGAAAATATTTAACAGTGTACAGTGAGTGCATTACGCTTGTCAGCCAAGAGAATAATTTTGTTTCTTAAGATTTACTCTATCTTTTTGTGTTACCATCTATTTCTGTTTCTTTTAACAGACTTAAAAGCAGCTTTTACTTTTGAAATTGGATTTCTTCACAATGTTTCTTTGTGTAATATTTTCAGAAGCTTTTCCTCCACTGTGGGGAGCCTCAAGAATCCGCTTTATAACCTTCACTTTACCGTCGGGCCGGTAAAAGAAGCTGTCTATTTCCCTTAACTTCTTTCCGCATGCGGGTTTCCTAATGTAACTTATAAAGTTTGGAACCTGGAAACAGCTATATTAAACAGTTGATCGATAAAATGTAGTTGCTCAGTGTTAGTAGCTAAGCAAAAAATAGTTAATGTGCAGTTCCGTTTTGGCGATGGTCGTATGCAATGACCGCATTCAGTGTATGCGTACGACGGAAGCCTGTAGTAGGGTAGTCTCGTTTGTGTATTTGGCGCCTGCGCGACGCCGTATTATAAATGTACATTTATATGATTTACTTTTCGTGCATTACAAGTTTAAGGTCTTTCTGTAAATAATATTTCTTACAGTATCAGAATTTTGGATATTATTACAAACAACTATAATAATAATATAAGCAGCAATTTAAATTAAACTCTACTTTCGTTCAATATAAAACAATAGTGTTATTTCTAGCTGCTGCAGTACTCTGCTGCCATCTATTGAACATCAAACTTACTACGTCTGTGCATGCATTCTCTTTCGGGTTTTACCAACAATTTCATAGCATTTTCGTTCAATTCTTGACGTAGCTTTTAATCCTAATCTCTGCTGAAGTTCATATTTGGCACAAAATAGTTCCAAATTTAAAGAAAGCACGAATCTAAACTGGACAATACTCTGCAACGCACGCGATTGCTGCAGCTTAACTGGTCTCCGAGGAGTCGTTTCAACAGTTGCATGCGACATCATGCGTTCAATGCACAAGCCAAACCGACTCCACTGATTTACCTTCAACGTGTCAATGCAGTGACGCGTGCAGCAGCTGCTTGCGATCATTGCATGCAATCATCTCACAAACGAAACCGCACCTTTACAGAGAGAACAAAATGACGTTGCGGTAAAGACAGGGTCTAGCAGGCCCGTACTGACTCCAAAATTGTAATCGGGCAAATTGCATTGAAGGGGGCGTACCACCAGAAAGATATTTAAAAAGGCATAATTTTCGTCAATAACAAATGTTTTGAGAGCATTGTCTGACTTCAACTAACTTTAACTATCCTCTACTTTTGCTATTCTTTTCTTTTCTTTTTTTTTTAAAAAAAGATCAAATTTAAAAATTGTTTATTAGACATTTAAAAGAATTATACATTACAAACTTTTAGCAAGCAATGTACGGATTCAGAAAAACTTATTGATATTTTCATACTTACAGAGTAGAGTATGGCAAAAACCTCAGAAATGATAGTTTCTACATTATCACATAACAAACACGCAGTCATCTGATAGAGAACTGATACAAACTTATACAGAACTGATATTTTTATACGCTTTATTACATATTAGATTACAACTAAAATAAATTACAAAACTGATATATTTCTACATTTGCAATTACCTGGTAGAATACAAAATGACAAGCAAAAGGCAACAGGCTTCTCAATATATTCCTTCTTAACAGAGGAAATAGTCACGGATCAAGATATCTAGCAATCTCTTTACTTGTAGAACACAAATAGTCTATCACTTTTTCTGGTAGGATTTTACTCGTAAACTCTCTCTCGAAACTCATTAGTAACAGCGTTCCCAAATGGACCTGACTCAATGAACTCCCCAAACGGTTCTTTACTATCCTTACTTTCGAAAACGCCCTTTCGCAACAAACCTGTGTAACAGGAATGGTTAAAATGAATTTGTACACTCTGAACAACATTTCAAATTGTGCATCAAATAGCCTGTACTTTAAGAGGACGAGAAAAGCACAATAAACACATTTGGTGCAGAATTTCTTCTTGTCAAATGTTTGATCTCTTTGTACTTTCTCTTGTTCTGTACCTGGTACCCCAGATTCCACCTCAAAGAGATCATCAATCTCATCAGAGTCATCATCTTCTTGGAGTGCTTGATTGCCTTTATATGCGTAAGTTACATCGTCCAACAGACTTGTACTTAAGTGTTCCCACTGGTTGGAAAACCTGAAGAGTTGCTCTCTTACTGTAGCGACATTCATTTGGCAAAGTTCAGTGACTTTATACAGTACTCAATCTGTGACAGAGTTAATCATATTCCAAACTTTGATATAATGCAAATTCTGACTTTACAATAAAGTTTGACATAATTGAAAACACCCGCAGATAAATGAACGCTGTAACAACATTCTCGTAACTGACGAAATACTGCAAAATATTCGCAGCATCAAATCTAGTAACGGCGTTGAAGCGCGATGAGTGGCTGATGGTATCAAGAGCAATGATAAGTTCTACGAAGATACATTTTTCTGCAGATTGTTCTCGAGCAACACCTACTTCATTAGTCCATTCAGTGAAGTTTCCAAAGATTTTTGTTAGTACTGCTTCTTTACTGAGAAACTTTGTATCGCCGATTGCAGTAGTGCGTATTAATTTCGCGCTTCCGAACCGATTCTCCAAAGCAACTTTCTTTCCATTCTTTTATATGAATCACGGAAAAAAGAAGAACATAACTTCAGTATCCCATAATAAAGTTCAACTGAAGAAGTAACATCACAGACAAACAGATTTAGCACATGAGAACTGCCCCTTACATTAATATGATTCATATTTTCTTTCTTCAAAAAATCTACAACACCCTTGTACCGTCCTTGCATGTTACTTGCCCCATTCGTGGAGTCACCAACCCATAGAGAAATATCAATGCCATTTCGGGAAAGCACGTTTTTCAGTTCATGGTACATATCTTCTCCCATTTCAGAAGTAACTTTGATTATTCCAATGATTCTTTCCGTGATATCCCTTTCTTTAGATATGTATCATACAGCGACAACACACTGGTCAGTGGTCGTGCTGTCTTGCGATGTGTCCATCATGATTGCATAAGGACCAGTTGTTTTAACGCCTTCACTTATGTCTTTTTATGGCCATGTTGAAAAACGTCATGATCTTGCTGATTGTTGTTGGACTTAAGAAAGTCAACAAAGACCCGTGGCCTTTGATTCCAGTTGTTCGTTGCTTTTTAGGTCTTTTTCGGCTCTCCTTTATAATTGTATCAAGATACTGCCTTAATATTGGGTCTGTCTTACTCAACAGTTTAATAATCTCGATAAAGTTTACGTGATTCACAGTCTCATCGCTGATATCATATGCTGCTTCATTTTTATCACCACGAAATGCTAAACCCTGAATGCCAATTAATTTTACTGTGTTTACAACACATACAACAGCATATCTACGAATAGCAACTTCTTCATTTCTTATATCTTGTTGAGAACCAGATAAAAGAGCTGAAACGCTTCAGCAGAACGTTTCGCTAGATGTGCAGATAAAGAAGATTTGTGCATTTGAGACGATTCATGTTCTTGGACCCTCTCATAGATGTGCTCCATGAATTACATCCATTCTTTGAAGAAAAAGTAGTTTTTCCGAAAGCAAACACAAGGCACAGACACTGCAGTACAAACAAATAAAAAAGATGGAAACTAAACTAATTTTAATTACAACGTATAACAAATCTCGCATTAGTATTTGTTTTCATGTCAGATGTCAGAGACGCCTACAGAGACTAAATAAAGGGTACTCTAAAATTATTAGTTTTTGTTAATTTTTCACCATTACAGATGAGTGGAGAAGATTGCACAATAATGAACTGCATAAACTAGAGGAGAGTGGGTATCGTTGTAACATTTTTTCTGTTTTTCAACCTCACCACTATAATAAATGGCTTTGTTTTCGTTCTATAATTTATTACGTATATCCATGTTTGAATTTTTTTGTATTTTATTCTGTTAGACTAAAGTTAAATTTAAATAAAGTCGGAAAAACTAATCTACCTTGTCTCTAGGCGCAACTTATTGCACTATCAACCACGCTGTTCAGAGTCCGCCCACACAACACACTTCTATCCTCTTCTTCGGAGTCCAATTCCCTCACTCCAAGCCAAAGAACACCAAAGACCTTTAAATAAGATAGACTGACCAATGGCGCTGATGTGACCAACGGAAAGTAATGAACCTGCGCCATTATCGGAGTGTTTCTAGAGTTCTCCATATAAGCACGTCGAAACAACACTTTATATTTTGGAAGTATATTTGCGTTTTGTGCAACAATTAACTGCATCCAGCCCCTAATAGAAGCGTAGAAAAAGTTTAGGGAGGCGGCAGCTTTGGGCCTGCTCCCACCCAATGACTGGTTCAACCACCCTCTTTTGAGCTGATTCTGCGAGCGTACGAGGTATCTTGCCACCTGTGCTTTCACATTTTCTTTTTGTCCTTTTTTTCTTTTCTTTTTTGCCTTTTTGGTGGGGGCGCACCGGGCATTTGCCCGATTGACCGATAGGCCAGTACGGGCCTGGGGTCTAGGTCAGAACGGCCAACGGTGAGAACGTCCAAATGTAAAAATGATCAGATTGTCCACACAAATAGACAAATCCCCACAAGCACCTAAGCAGTCAGATCGCCCAATGGTCAGTGACCCAAAAAACTTTAAAAGTTGTATTAGGAAACCCGCATGCGCAAGGAAGTTGAGGGAAATCGTTGGCTCCATTTCCCGACCGAACGACAAATAGCCGACGACTAGTCTAATACGTACATTCGGCATATACAGTAGATCGGAATCGCTTTGTGGGAAGTACTCGACTCACAACGTCGATCCAACTGTTACTATCGAACGCAAATCCGACACCATTGCGTTATGTCGCCATGGTGTATTAATAAGAACCACTCCCATTTAAAAGAAACATCTGTTGTAGAACACTAATACAACAGATTCACTCTGAGTCCCTGCAGAGATTCGTATTAAAATAATAGTAATGAGTGCTTTCGTTTCAGAGAAAATATCTTGCAAAGTACCACTTTATTAGCAACCAGTGATCAGACGGTGGCCCGGCTTCTAAAGTCGATTGCGACTGCGACTGCTTGCCGTATGGTGGGTCGCCGCAGACCGACGGCAATTACTGATACGGTAGGTATCGATATGATCTCATTGGCAGCTTCCTTGTAAGAAAAGTTAAAGTTATTACAGATGTGTGTAGTATACTGCATATAAACATGCCGATATTATTTCAGAAACCCTCTACCCAAGTGACAATATCTCTGTTTTTAGAACGTTGGCTTAGCAACTAGAAGGTCCTGGGGACGATCCCGCTTCCGCCTATCCTGACTTACATTTTCCCAATTTTTTTCCTCAGTTATACCAGGAAAATGCCGGACTGGTACCTACAAACTAGGCTCTGGCTGGCTACTTTCCTATACCGTCTCCCCACCCTATCCTTGCCTAAGCCTGAGATATCTAAAGGCTATAAATAAATTCAATTTAATCAAAAAAATCTTGAACCAAGCTTGTTATTGAATTGCGGAAACCGTAGTCGAGGTCTGGTAAATAGTAAATAGAAGTCCGTAACAGTTGCATTTGAAACAGTTGAAAAAATATTACAAATGCGTAAAAAAAAAAAAAAGTTTAAAGGCATTTTTGCAGCTTAATTTTACAATTTGTTCTAAAAATATGTTGAGAAACTATATCTATAGCTTTCAGTATTAACGAATGATTGCATCTCCCCCTCCCACCTGAATTATGGGCTGTGGATACTTGTTTAACCTTCTGTTTCCTGATGCGGATACTAGATTGCTCTCAAGCTGTAATTCATGGTTGGATTTTTCGTAACAATTATAAAAACAGAAATATCAACAAAAAAGTTTCGTTAATTATGGCTTACAGGTGGTCAATTTAAGACATTAGTCTCGAATTGTTGTTTATGGGTAGTTGTGCATGAGCAAAGAACTTAAAAAGCTTATAAGATTATAAAAAATCTCCTAAAAAGTAAACATATAGCATCGAAGGTGTGTATTTAAAGGATCACGTTTTGTACTGGCCTTTGACACCGATCCTTCTTAATAACCTAACTATTATGAAAATACACACACATCTTTCCTTCGCAACTTCACTCTATTATCGACCTTGGTAAACATGGGTTAGAGTAATTACCAACAAAATGTAATTACAGTCAAATGCAGCCACCAACACAACTATACGTACTTTATCTTCTTACAAACAAACTCTTTTATACACTATCAGAGAAAAAGTTTCCTTTGAGCAAAAGTAGAGCTCTTTTGTACAGTTTGGTAAAGTACCTGATACGTAATATATACAGTGCTTGATTAGGTACTATTAGTTTGTACCCAGATACAGGTACAGATACTGTTCAGTGTACCTAAAGTATTTTAGGTACTTGACACAATTATTCCTCGGAAAGGGTGGAAATAGTTTTTAAAAACTAATGGGATATTCATTGAGTGGTAAAACACTTCTATATCATTGATCATAACAATAATATTCTAACGAGTACTCTCTGTTGAACGGAAATGTTCAGTGAAAGGCTGCGTATTCACTAACTACTGTAAAAGGTACGAATGATACAAACATGTTACACAAAAAACTTTAAAGTAAGTGCAACGAAAAGTTCTCAACGAAAATTACATTAGAAATGTACTTGACGGTACATACATATTGCTAGTTGTAATCATATGATAAACAACAAGTACAATACTCACACCTTGTCAGTGAACTTCACACTCTACACTGGCACGAAAGCGCAGATTTGTATCATTCACGAAACAGCCAGAAAAAGTTGCCAAATCTTGACGTGCCAGTTTTGTCGAAATTAGCTTCCCCGTACCCACACTATGATGGTATAAGCCGCGTATACCTGGAAGCCTTTCCGAACAAATTACATCAATTAAATATGTGAATTAAGAGCATAGAAAGACTTGCTGATGCGGATTGTTTTCTGTTACATTTTACTTCTCTTAACTCTTCTATCATTACCAGTGTGTTGCATAATTATACATGGTGGTGCAAAGAAAGGTTCCTACCTCTTTATTTTATTAGAAATATCCCGGAACGTTTTATTCTATTTACAAAAATGTTATTATTTTGGAATTTTAGGGAACACTGGAAAAAATCGCTTTTGAAAATTTTATTTATTATAGACTGGAATTTCTCAAAAGAGGTAACATTTTAACCCTATTTAACGTTATGAATACCTCCAACTACCCACTATATAGTAGAAGCTACTTCAGCAAGCTTTGCTTTGCCATGAAATTATTTGCGGACTAGTGACAAAATCTTCACCTTCCACAAAATGGCAACACAGGTCAACTGATACATCAGTTGAAAGCTACTTTGATTCGATTTACAAAAATTTTATTAGCTTGGATATTCTGTGAATACTTTGCGTGTTGTCGAGTTTTGAATTGACACATTCTATATATTAAAAAATCGTTAGTAGCGTTTTAAGTTACCGAAACGTTCGAGGTTCCCTTTTGTCAGTGCTGCACCATTGTTAGTGGTTTAGTAGCAAAATGTTTGATCTTGGAGTTGGAATGGTCAGAGTGAATATCGGCACCAGGATTAGCAAGTAGTCGATCCTCTAATTTTACGTGTTCTGATCTATCCTCTTGTATGTCGCTTAAACCATGGGTTTCCCACCACAATTAAGTGTTGGTTATTGAAGTCAACTAATCTCTGGCCTCTTCGATCCCTCTTTCCAAGATTGTGTTTCCGTACTGTTCTTGCATCTCGTCCTTCATCTACATTAAAATTACCCTTCGGTACGATCCCTGCACTCCTCCAGATACTCGCAATTTATTTCGACCACTTCTTCCCGTTGTTTAGTTGTGGGAATGTATATCTGTATTATAATCATATCTTTCCATTTTCCTTTGAACCTTACAATCATCATGGGTTTACTAGTGTAGTTTACTTTAATGATCAATTTTAGACGCTTTCCAAGGATCTAACTTCTTCCTCTTTCCAGTCCCGAATAGAACATCCAATATTATTAATCTAAAATTTCGCCCGTTGCTTGCCATCTTCCTTCACAAAGTCGTACTGCGTCAGATACTAGAGAGGAAACTACTACAAAAGACTGGGAAGGGAGTGGCCAAGACTTTCCCTTTCTCTCCTATTTCCCCCTCCCTCGCCCTCTTCTTGGTTCAGAATACATCCCAGTGACATTTTTCTACAGATTGTCCATACATCAGACTTATTTTAACCTCAGGAGTACTTCCCTTTCAGCTATACGCTGTGTGCCATTTTATTTCCATGATTAATGCTTAATTAGCAAGCCTATTACTTGTGTAGTACACCATTCGATATTCTTTTGGCATTACGTTATATTTCTTTGTGATATTACGTGCATTGTTGCGTTTATTTTTTGTATTTGCATATTCGTTGTACGCACCCTGTATATTTGATCTATTCTTTGTATGCACTCTATATCTATATTTGATGATAACTTATCCATTAGTAGAGCTAACTTTATCTTTGTATACTGTAGTATTCTCTTTAGGTGCATCATTTAAAGAAAATCCGCATATGCAATGAGTATATCATAATCCAAATGCCTGCTTTTATTTTCCATTTTTTAGCACAACGCCTCTCGATGTTTATCTACGAAATGTAACCTCCTATTCCTACTGATTTCAAGGCATCCGAATTCTTCTCAAAGGCAGACCCCTTACGAAAGAAAGAGAGAGAGCTTGAGGGTGAGAGAAACCGAGAGAGAGAGAGAGAGGGAGCAATACAGCGAAACTGAGGAAGAGCGGTAATGGATGAGTTATCAAGGATTTTCAAAAGAATCCACCACTTTCTTTTTTTTCTTTCTCGTTTCATTGAATGAAGCTTACGATAAGAAAAAAGAGTCAAAGCTGGTTTACCTGCAGCTGGCTTTTTCTATCGGAGTGGCGTGATGGATCTATTTACCTTTTTTCTTATCTTCGTTTTTGTTCCTCTTCTTTCCTGAGAGGATTACCAACTCGTCTCAGCTGGAATTTCAGACCAAGTTTTCTTTGGCGAGCAGAGAAAGGGGTTGACTAATGTTTAGTTTGTTGTTTTTCATTCTATGTTACAGAGACTCGACTATATTTAACCTCTTTTTATGATTTACATTGTGTGGCGGGGCAGACAAAAGCTATTGTAACAGTTGTAGAGCCTTTCCCATAACGTGCTTACAATATAATCCCCACTCCCCCGAACGGCGGCCATGTTTTCAAGAAAGGGATTAGTGTGTGCATGAGGGATTACGCCGACGGGAGCTAACGAAACAAAGGTCTCTAAAGAAATAGGCTGAGGAATGATGAACGTGTGATAAAAGGCTACGACATGATTGTATAGAAGAGTTATCGTGGGACTTACGCGCGAGTGAACGTAAGAAGGCTTAGAAATGAAAATGGATGTATAGAAATTTACGTGCAAATAAATCGAAAGTTGAGCCGAACCTCTTCAGAAGAATACAATGTTAACTGATCCTGTGCGGTTTCCCACACTCGAAAAGAGCGTCCATTGAAGGGGCTCTAAGAACCAGGTGAGAGGAATTGGTCTCATTATGGTAGTACACTGGACTGGGCAATCTACCATGAAATCAAAAGAAGCACCGTAGAATAAAACATACGAAGGGGACTCCACCTGAACAAGTTTGGGAAAGAGGACGTGAAATATCAAAGATTAGATAATGCGGGCAGCTGAAGGAGATTCGTGCAAATGCACTCGACTTCAAACACAAGAGTTTAAAAACGATGCTTTTAAAAATGGATAAGATTTGTCGAAGAAGAATGGCTATGTATTGGAGCGCGAAGGACATCACAAGAAGTACCAAATGCAAGAATATGAAGAGATGAGGAGTTCTGAAGTGGAATTGCATTCGTTGGAAATAAGATCTCGAAAATCTAATCCTTAGGAAATTGCCTGCATGAAGCGAATTAAAGTTTCAGTAATTATTTGGTCGTAAAGGAGATTAAACGAAGAATATTTCCAAGGCGGATAACAACTCGAGCGCAAACCAAGAGCTTAAAACGAAGCTCTTAAAAAGGTTCATGAGAAACAAAGGAAAAGATCAGTATATAATGTGGTGGAAATCACATGACAAGAAGATGAAATCTGAAGTGGATACTCACTCAAGAAAAAATCAAGAATCTCCAGTATTTATTTTGGGAAAGAACATCTAAAGAAGGTAATTAGTGAATTTTAGTTTCAGTATTTATTTGGGTGCAAAAGAGATTAAATGAAGAGTCCTGAAGTGACTAGTCAGTCGCGCGGAGAATCAAGAGGTTAAGAAGGAAGATAGTACCAAAGGGTCTTTGTTATATGAAGAAGTAAATGAAAAGACGAGTATTTATTTGGCTGGAAAGAACATCAAAAGAGGTAGATTTCTGAAGGTGGTATTCACCTGAGCGAATAATCAACAGGTTCTTATTAAGAAGCATAATAAAGAATGAGTATTTATTTACATGGAAAGGAGATCAAAAGGGGAAGAGTCTGGAAGTGGTTATTCACTCTACAGAATAATTAAGAGGCACTTAGAAAAGCCTCGAGAAGAAGCAAATTAAAGTTTCCGTACTGATCGAAACGGAATGGAAGGTTCCAAAGTGTACGAATGATACTATAAAATTATTATATTCTCGAAACGGATTGACACTAATGACTGAATTTGAATTGCCAGCTTAGCAATAGCCAAGTCATAAGTAACAACAACAAAATCTGACCACATTCCTTCGCAATCGTCTGTGTAATGTTCAACGTTCTTAAAACCATTGATGGCTTCGTGTAGGGCTCAGAATTATTACGAAGGAACGCCATGCTATGTTCTGTATTGTCATCTTTTACCCTTCCTAGAATTTTATCAAATTCATATAGGCATAACTCCTTTGGAAAGAAAATGTGTAAATACCCACGAAAGATTTCTCAGCATCATTGAAACTCTCAGGTCTGTCCAAATCAATGTCGGAACATATAGCTCCTATAAGGCGAAGTTTCTTGGAATACGATTCAATCTGAATGTCTTTTAAGTCAAGCATTTTCTTTTTGATATTTTCTGCTGTTCGTCGATATCCTGAAGACTGTTTTGGTGTTGTCGATGATCGAGTCACTTAGGCTATTTATATATAGAAGGAAGGTATTCTCTTGTTGAGCAATAATAGTATGCAGTTGCTAGACCTTTTCGAGCGTGATTCATGCTGGATAATACAGGGATATATTGACAGGAAGGAATTCTCTTGTCGAGTCAGTTTGTAAGGATTTTCGAGGGTTAATAATACAGTAATATACAGTATGTCCAACGCAGAATGTTTATACGTTGAGTCACAAGAATGGAAGTAAACCCTTTTGTTGGGTAATATGAACATGGTAGTTTTACGCTTTCCGGGAGTTACCACTGCTGGATATTACGGATATATACAACTCTAGAAAGATTGTTTTACTGTTAATTTCACCTACTCTGTCGTAGTATCAGTTAATGCACCTTAGGTGTAGGCGTCGTGTCCATGTGTTTTACGTTTGAATTTAAAACATAGCTCCTGGCAATTACATGTTCGTTTTGTAAAAGTAGGTTGTACTATGGAAGGTCCTACCAGAAACAGATTGTTTCATTTGTAATGTACCTGTTGAAATGCTATGACATTAGTGGCTTGCAGACTGACGTTTGCATCTAGATAAGACATCACATAAAATCGGTAGAGGAGGAAAAGGACGAGGTTTCCATAAGGGGTGAGGAATATGGTTTTCCTATCTCTGTTGTACGGATTGGGTATGAGAGTCACAGATTATGTAATCAGGTGTTTCGAAGGGTATTACCGTACCAGGTTTCGAATGTTAGGATGTAGTGTCTTTAATTTACGTTATCCGTACATCTTTCGTATTAGGTACTCCAACAGGTGGGTTTACCTGATAATGTATACATTCCCTCAAAAAGAAGTGCATATGAGAATGATTTTGGTCGACTGTACCCACCTGACACATATGAGTTTCCAGTACACTAGCACCATCTAGCGGAACAACTAGTAGTTATAGGAGTACCATAATTAATAGTGTAATATTCGACCATGGAAGGACTATAATCACTAGGAGTAACGGCAATTTTTATTTGGATCCAACATACAATGATACAGCAAGAACGAAGGTGCATTGTCTAAACCATTTGTCGATACGGGGATAACTATATTACACAGTCCAATCAAAACAGCACTGTGATTGGTTATCCGTTCCTATAAAGCGACTCCATCGACAGGCATTGAATCCAGTGCCGAGCACGATGGTAGTTTGTGACTGTTCAGACTCACACGTTAGTGGGAATTGTATTTTGCGATCCATCGATCAATGGCAACCAATATGGTCTGTAGTCTGCATTCAGTGCTACGCAGGGAAGTCATCTAGTATCCGATGGGCATGCTTATAGCAACCTTTCAATGGATGATTGTAAAGATGAAGTTTTGGAGACATTGACATTAATCAATACATATGAGAACGTATATAACGTCCTTGTAGAAGTACATTCAGATCACAATATCCCAGTAGAACAATTTATACGCACATTTATAGAGATGATTTCAAATGACGATTTACAGGCAATCTACGATGTGCTGTGGACAAAGGACTTTGAACATGGAGTTTCACTGTTGGCTTTGGAGCAGGGGTAAAAATAAAATACAATATTTGTAACTAAAAAAGGTCTTTATTGCGAAAATAACAAACACAGTGTTTCGGTTAAATATTACATGGAGCTTTACATAGAAATTTGAACAGATACAGATCATGCTATAAACTAGGTACAATTGTATACACACACACAAGGGCCCGAAGGCCATTGAAGCCCACCAACCACCCCTGCTATCAAATCCACTTACGGAATCACATGCTTAACCCCGACACATAAAGCATATAGAGCAATAGCATGTGAAGCAGTCCTGTTCCTATCCAGGAATATAATCCAGGAATTGCATTACCACAGGTTGGTTTGCAGGAACTCTTAAGGCTTGATACCAAAGTTTTATACCCAAGCCATTGTGTGCGTTATCTTATTAACCAATTAATAAAACCGTTCATCCCAATAAAATAATAAAAACAATGATAATAATAATAATGTAACCTTATTCATATTACTACTGAGGTTACTTCAGGCCAATACCGAACATCAACTATGAATTATACTAATATAAATAATAATAATAATAAGCCTGACTAATAATATATTAACATATGTAATTAAATATATTAACATATGTACCTATAAAATTCTAAATAAAGTCCAATTACATTCTTTTTACTAATCCTAACTTTGTACCAAAAAGTCACTTATGTTTTTGATAAATCAATTACTTATGAGAACGAAATTACCCTGTCTCAGGCAGCAGTAGATAACTTATACCTAAGTTAAAACTTAGGAGTAAATTCATATCATTCCCAGCAGCGACTGATAGTTATTATTGTAGACTACTGGAATAGGACATAACAAATATTCAAAAGATGATAAATTAAATTTTAAATCAAATAAAATTACCACCAGAACCAATCAAGATCCTGAACAACACCTCCTGAGGCAGTTGACATCCATCCCACAACACTCAGCAATTAAATAAATGAGTCAAAATAGATAGTAGGGAAATATCAGGTAACAAAATACTAATGGTCCACGGCTCTCTTAATGCATCGAAAACACCCAAACAGGTCTGTTCCAGCCAAGTGGATACTTGACATTTACTTAGAATTCCAAAGTCTCAACTCTATAGCTACTACTTGACTCAACCCAATAACTTATGTCAACTTATACAAGTGTTAAACATTGTCAATCAAACCCGTTGAGTCCTGAAACCTTGACTACTCTCGTTAAAATAGCTATCTATTAAGTAAGAAACGATCCAAAAAAATTTTTGAGATTCGACTACATAGCAAGCTCAGATAATCACATAGCTCGTTATTTCGTAGAATGTCTCTAATGGCGACACCATGTAGTTTACCACGCCACAAATCAATCCCCATTCCGTCAAAAGAGGACAAAATAGAATAACATGTTCGGGTGATGCTTTTTCTCCACATTCACACCATGGATTATCTCTAAGTGCCAAAGCATGCAGTTTTTCATAGTAGGGACCATGACCAGTAAGGAACTGCAAAAGACCAGCCTCCGGATTTAAGTGTGTCAATTATTGTCTTTCATGCACATGGGGTAATAAATCCCAAAGTCTTCTGTCTTTGACGCTTGGAATTTTGCGAGAGTCTCCGATTTTAAGGAAATATCGCACACCCCGACTAATTATTTGCAAATGAAGTGGTTGAATTCCCAAAGCAACCTGAATCGAATCCACAGGAGCTGTTCTAAAGACACCCGTCAACCTGATTAAGAGCTTCCTTTGCACACTGTTTACTCTTGCCGCAAGTACTTTATTCTGTGTCAGCCTGTGACACCATACACTCGGACCATACGAAGCAATCGCAACCAAGATAGCATTATAATACAATTTGATTGTCTTTAATGGAAGCCTGTAATGTGTCAATGCCAGCGTAATAATACGATTAACCGACTTTAAAGTTCTTTCCACTGCTCTCTTTATGTGTTCATTGAACTTAAGGCCTTCTTCAATTTCGACACCCAAATAAGTTATACTAGTAACTCTACTTATCGTTCTACCATTCAATTTCACAATGGGATTCCGTTTTAATTTTCCATCCAGTAAAACATATTTTTTTTACTGGTTAATATTTCTAGTTTATTTCGAGAACACCAATCACAACGTGTTCTAACACTATCCAATTTCTTCTCTATTACATTCCTGGATTTTCCATTTACTAATACAACAAGGTCGTCCGCATATGCTGCCATGTCTAGTACCTGCTCATTATCTTTTAATTCCAATAAGCATGCTTCAAACAAAATGTCCCTTAAAATCGGTCCGCAGACAGATGCCTGCGGGCAACCTTTCGTGGAGATTCGAGTCACAACCCCCCGAGGTGTTTCAAATCCTACTTTCCTTTGCTTGAAATAATCAACTATAGTGCTCCATAGATAGTTAGAAATTACGATGGCTATCAGGTTATTTAGTATCGCCGGCCACCACACGTTGTCAAACGCGCCGGCAATATCGATAAAAATGCCAACTGTGTATGTATTACACACCGCTGAATCCTTTATTATATCACACAGCCGGTTGACCGCATTCTCCGTGGATCGAACCTTCCGGAATCCATATTGCATATTGCTATTCTCCAGGTTTCGTTTTGTTTGTATACGACTGACAATCAACTTTTCAAACATTTTACCAAGTGTATTTAGCAAACAGACAGGGCGGTAGGACTTTGGGTCCGCCTTGTATTTGTTTGGACTCTTGAGAAGAACTATTAATTTGGATTCTTTCCAACATCGGGCAAATTTGGCTTGTCGAAAACATTCCGTATACACCCTAGCAAGGTTCTTTTAAAATTTCATTTTTCACCGGGCCTGGAGCTTTTCTTCGTTTAGACTACCGATATCTGTTTCATCTCATCATTCGTTACAATCTTTTCATCATCTCGCACATTTCCCATAACCTCAGGCGGAACCTGACAATCTCCTTTGTTCTTCATGTACTTCGCTCTCTCCCTGCACCGTGTCATCTGGTAGCAATTTTCTCATAAGCAATTCTACAGTCTCCTCCAAGTTCCTAGTGAAGGATCCATGCTCTTTTTTCATAGTGAAAAGCAGAACCTCTGATTCGATTTTCTCACTTACTATCCTATAGGCAGCCCCCCACAGATCTATTTCCAATGTTCTATGCACATAAATTTCCCAAGTTCTTCTTTTGGAATCATTCATCTTCCTAACATATAGATCTTTTACCTCACGAAATCTTCTTAACCTTCTTTCTCTCAGCACCAAGTTCTTAGCCATTTGATAGCTTTTTCTCCTTGCCCGCAGAATTCTCCTCAGTCTTCCTAATTCTTCGTTCCAAAACGGAGAATTTTCTGGATTCTTCTTTTTAGTAAATTTTGGAGCAGCTTCGTGAATCGCCACATACGTTGCCCTTCGTATCTCTAATGCTAAATTATTTAAATCTACATCCGGTGGAGCATCAGGAAGCCTTAGCCGAGATCTAAACTTTTTCCAATCCATTTTTCTTAAATTATATTTCACATTATCTGTACAACCATTACCAATTCCGTACCTCATTCAATTCTATGTTAAACATAATAACATTGTGGTCACTATTCGTAGCAGCATCCAAGACACACCAACCAACAACAAAATCACCAATGTTGGCAGTAGCAAAAGTGACATCTATATTACTCTCACCTCCCGAACTATTCCTAAATGTGGGAGGAAATCCAGGCTTATTCAACACTAACAGGTTCTCTTGCAGTATTAAATCTTCAACAAGTTCTCCACGCTGATCTGTTAATTTAGACTCCCACAGAATAGATTTCGCATTAATGTCTGCTACAATTGTAATCTTTTGTCGCCGAAAGTGTTTTAAAATGCTATCCAGCTTCTTAACATGCTCTTCTGTTTGATCAGTGAATTGAAAATAAGCATTAATAGGTATGAACGAAGCTCGCCCATAAAAACCTCCAGGCACAACAATTTCTCGTCACAAAACTGCTGTATTTGTAATGCCTTAATTTGTCTGTTATGTATCAAAGAAGCCGTCATCGGCTTGACTCCCATCGAATAAACAGATGTATCCAATGGAAATCCCGGGATCTTCCCTTTAAAAGAATAAGGTTCCTGTAAACAACTAATATCTACGTTATAGGACTGTATTAAACTTCTTAAATCTGTTAAAACAAGCTTCGAATTCTGAGCATTAAGTTGCAGAATTTTAGCATTATCCATAATCAGTCCTTTCTATAATTCGCTCATACGCCAGCTTTTATGAAATACAGTCCTTCTGAGTTTGCGCCTTACAAGATCGTTTATTAATTTTACATTGAACGCATATTTTATTAATTTCCTTATTCGGACAATTCTCATACTGATGTTCCTTTTCTCCACATTTCTTCATCTCGGATCTTGGATACAGACCCTTTGTACATGCCCATAAATTTGACATTTATAACAAACTGGGACAGAGACATAATCCTTCAATGTGTAGGATTCAAAGTAGAGGAACATCTGCCTTTACGCAACAACTCCCGTCTGACCTGACCATTTACCTCTAGAACTAGGTGGCACTTCTTCTGATGTTTGAGTATCTCCTTCATACTTATCCATTTTAACACAAAGTCAGAATACTTAAAGTTTGATTGAACAAGAATAGCACTGTTTGTACACGAATAGGAATAAGCACGAGAGTAAACATTTATGATTTTCATAAGCGTGAAATCAAATTTTAACACTTTAAGGGTGAATTACAAAGTGAAGTATCATTGTAATAACCGGTAAATATATCATATGAGCGCGGACGCGAACAAAAGCAGAAGGGTAAAGCAGTAACACTAAAGATTTTTACAAGTGTAATAGTAGGTCTTCACATTTCAAGAGTAAATTAATAACTGAAGTATTATCGAAACTACTACTGGATATATCATACGAGCTCGGACGTGAAAGAAAACTATCATGCATAAGCTGCGCAGAACCGATGCACAGTAGCATAAACATAATGTTTATCATCACACATACACAACAAAATAGTGATACTGCCAATATCTTTAAGACCATATTCGGATAGAATATGTTGCAGACTGTATCGGCCGTGCTTGGTTTGGTATTAGGAAAATTACGAGCTGATGAGGAATTTTAAAATGCTAATTATATGAAAACACATCCTGCAAAGTGAAGTTATGCAGCTACGGAATTATGTCATTATGTGGAAGTAGATTTATTGACTAAAATGGTGGAAGTATATTCGATGTGGACCGTTATCAGAAATATTATGGTAATCACTATCAAAATATTATATATGTGCGTGATCATATGAGTCGTAAGAATACAATATGGTGTTCAGGGCCACCAACGGATAAGACAATATTTTAAGGTATGAAGACAGTCATTAAGACGTAATTGAAAGTATTACGGTATTTTTAGGAAGTAGAGGGTATTGTTAATATATTGTGCCTTATGAAAGACGTCAATTTCACAAATGCAAATATTTATGTACTCATTGTGAAGAGTATCATGATGATAGTACTAATGAGAAAGGTGTGAAATGTAAGCACTGTCATCGTACCTTTCCGAATCAGAAATGTCATCAACAGCACAAGACTAAAGCCAATGGGAAACCTATATGTTATTACGTACAACTTAGATAAAGATTGATAAACGTAATAGAAAAACAAAACATGTTTGTGGTCAATGTTATTGTAAACTATGTAACATTCATGTTGATGAAGCTCATTCCTGTTTTGTTCAACCAATAAACTTAAAACAAATTGATGAGTTCTTATATATCATCTTTGAAGTCGAGACAACGATACTATACAGGAATGACAATGGTGAATGTGAACATGTAAGAAATCAAATTTCTGCATCTCATCGTTGTCATAATTGTAAGGAGATGGAAGAAAATTATAGTTTGTGAAGATGCAGAAGGTCAGAGTGACTGTATTTTATAATATGGAATAATTTCTAATTTATGTCTTAGAACAGGGTCCTGAGTTTCAAATGTAGTAGAACTTTCACAAACGGGTCTCGTTTTAATACGTTACTAGTATCACGAACTCTTATAGAAAAACAAAATTTATTACCTCACATTATTGGATAAGGACAAAAAATATAAGGTTTGCTGTAAATAATATTATCTTATTCGAGGAAGTTATACATACGTGATACATACTTATTCGAGGAAGTTAAATTAGCTGCTGTACCTAAAATATTAGGTTTAATCGAAACTCTTAAAAAAGGTGATTTCCCATATCTGTTTAACACTCCTAAACATCAGAATTATATAGGGTTATATCCGGAATTTGAGTTTTACAATATTGACTCAAAATCAGAAAAAGATGCAGAAGCATCTGGCATCTGCCTGGCATAAGAATTTTTTTAAGAACTCAACTTTTCAGTTTCCAAAAAATCTTAGAATATTTAAATATGATGTTCAAATGTTCACACACGAATTAATTCAATTTTCAAACATAATTGAGAACAAACGGGTGGTATACAGTGCTCCCTACAAACATGCACTTTTGTTTAATGGGCAATGGAATGCTTTTGCACGCATTCTCTTAAAGAAAATAGGATTCCAATCGCTCCCTTAGGTTTTCAACATCGAGACGAGCATTCTAAGACGGCTAAACAATGGTTAAAATATATTAAGTATAAAATAATATAAAATTGCAAAACTGCAGAAGTTGGTGGGGAAGTTGAATTTAAACGGTTTAATGTTGACAGATATGAGAAGAAAAATCGTACTGCTGATGAATTTTATGGTCGTTACCGGCATGGACATACTTGTATTACGCAACTTCGACAACATCCTATTGATGATGAGGGACATCTCTTACATGATCGATACAAGGCAACATTAGTAAGACAAGAATTTGTTGAATCTAGTTGTAAAATCGAAGTTTTATCCATCTGGGAATGTGTGTGGAACAAACTGGTTCAATCTGAATTTCAGAGTTTCAGAATAAACATATGTTGTAAAAGGAAGACCCTTTATGCCTTAAAGACGCATTTAAATGAGGACGTACTGAATGTTTTCATGCCATATATGATTGTGCTGAAGACGAATATTTAGCATACCACGATGTAGCAAACTTATGCCAACAGGAAAATTTAAATTTCATAAGGGAAAAAACGCGTGATCCTGCTAATGTGTATCGATTAGTTCATTGTAAGGTACTTCTTCCTAAGGATCTTGCTATACCGTTTTACCATGTAACGCACATAAATGTCTCATCTTTGGGTTATGTAGGTCTTGTATGAAAGGACTTAATAATGGAAAGTGTACACACAATGATGAAGAACGTGCAATCAAGGGAGTATTTTGTATTCCGAAACTTCATATAGCGTTAAAGAAATTGAACGTAATACTTAATACGTATGAAATTTGGGAAATGGAAATGACAGAAGGACTCTTTAAACCATATGTTTATACTTTTCTTAAATTGAAGGCGGAAGCTAGTGGGTTTCTTGAGAATTGTACGGGGAAAGATGAAATACAAAGATATATTCATGATTATGAAAAGAATGAAGGTAAACATCTAGACTGTGAAAAGATTTAGTATAACCAGGGAATGAGATATATTTATCAATTCCTTATTTGGAAAATGGGGACAAAGAATTGATATTGTACAAACTTTTATAGTTACTATTTCAAGAAACGTCTTGGAAATTTTAGGATCGCTTCACTTAGGAGTTAAACATGGAACTCTTATATCAGAGAAAAACTTACAAGTAACGTATAAAACATCGAAAATGAAGATTCACCTCATGCCTTTACCAATGTAGGGGTGGCAACTTTCATATCCAAATAGGCTAGAGATTGATTATATAAGTTATTGGACACTGTATATATAGAACTTTAATTTATTGTGATACAGACTGTTATTTTTGTGCAGAAATGAGATTAACCATTATTACTAAATACCAGGAATTACATTGGAATTACACTAGAACTAATGAAATACAAAATGGTTAGGAGATGTGAATCTTTATCGGAGTAGGTGAACAAAATTGTAATTGTGCTATAAAGAATTTATTTACATGTGAAGTGGAGTACGTTTATAAAATTCGAAGCATAACTTTAAATTATCGTGCAAAACAGGTAATATCTTTTATTGACTTTTTCAATTTAGTCACTCATAATTATGATAGTCAGCAAATGATCAGCCCGAATAATACCTTGCGTAAACCAGGCCATAAAATTGTTTCCAAAGACAGTGAAAAATACATCGAGCGATTCATAATAAGAGAAGGAAACTTAATACGATAAATAGACATGATTATTGTACCATTTCCTATGGTTATTGTAGTAGGTAATGTTATAAAGTTTGTATTTATTATAAAAATGTACAAAAGATGTGTGAAAACACAATGGATTCTTCCAAATTAAAAACTATTTTATCAATGAAAAAATTATGTAAATGAAAAATATGTTATAGACAACAAAACATATTGTAAAACATTTAAATCAAAATATATTTTTGTAATTGAAAAAAATGTTAATAAATAACTTTTTCAAATCACTTGTAAATGCTTCGAAAACTTTATTGAGCAAAATTGTTGTAAAAATTTTTCTAAAATTCTTTTTAAAAAATAAAACTTTTCTAAAACTTTTTTCTCAGAGGAAGATAAACTTCTGAAAACTATTTCAAATATAAAATTTCGTTATAAAAACTATAAGAAAATATTTTCTAAGACTTTAACCTATTGGCAGTATAGAAGCTAAATATAATAATTTGTACATAAGCATTAACTTGATTACAAAAATATGAAATACAACTCTATCTATATATAAATATTTAAATTAAATATATCAATTGAAAAAATCTTCATTCATTGTACTCGTTTGCATTTATTTCACTTTTTCCTTACCATTATAAAGAATACAGTATCAAGTATACACAGTTAAAATGATCTATTAGAATTTTGTTTTATAGAAATTGCTCATCAGTGCATTCAAAGTGCAAGTCTATACATGAATATTAAAATTAAAGATAATAAGCGAAGAAAAAATTTTAATCATCTTCTCTTTTACATTTATTTCACTTTTTTCTTTACCATTACAAAGAATAAAGTATCAAGTACACACAGTTAAAGAATTGTTCTATGAATAAGAGTTAAGTTCAGTTAAAATTATACATTACAATTTTGTTATAAAGGAATTGTTCATTAGTTCTTTCATAGATTTAGCTTTTTCCAGTATTGAAGTTCTATACAATTTCTCAGTGCACAACATTCACTTGCTTAAGATCATTGTAAGTACAACATTTTAATTCAATATTAAAATTTAATGTTGCAAGTGAAGGACAACCTTCATCATCCATATCTTATATATTTCTGAACTGAAATAACTTACGAATCCACTCTGCCTTTTCTTTTTCTTTACAAAGTAATAGAGCATCAACTCCACACATCTGAGCAATTATTCTTTCAATAAGATATATGGTATATCCATTTGAGTTATCTCATGGTAATTATTGAAAGTTTTCAGTTAATCATACACACTACTTTTGATAGTCTATTCTTAATTCAAACATTTTACAAGGACGTTTATTCATGGAATGTAAAATTAGACTAGCGTCAATTGCAAAAATACCAAATTCACGTGCAATAAACTCATGAGGTGAAATTTTAAAACCTTATATGTCTGTAATAAGTTCTCGTGAATAAATTATACTTTCCACTAGAGAAAACTATTCTTCAATAATTGTGGGAAATATCTGATCAACAAATTCAGTGTAACGAATAAGTAATTTTCATGTCTTCAAAAATGTGTTCATTGAAATCGCCTAATGATCATCTTATCAATTTCATAATATTCCACAAATGTTTTATTGTCATTTACCTGATTAATTAAATGCTTCAATATTATAGATCCTGTGCTCCGCTTATATATGCATTGATAAGTAATATTTAAAGTGCAACCACTACACTTGATCGGGTTTACTTTTAAGTAAGATTTCACTGTTTATAAAATACATGAGCCTGAAAGATACACTCCACTTCAAAGGGCACACTCTG
Organism: Lepisma saccharinum; assembly: GCA_022664845.1. NCBI lineage: Eukaryota > Metazoa > Arthropoda > Insecta > Zygentoma > Lepismatidae > Lepisma > Lepisma saccharinum. The sequence goes on along the minus strand of JAGDQP010014471.1, from coordinate 4,952 downwards.
TCATCTTTCTCTCTTCTCGTATTCACTAAACTTCAGGACCATATAAAAATCTGAAATAGGTTTCTGTCTTACCTCATCCACCTTTCTCATCAGTTAGTTCCAGAAACCACATTCGAAAATCACTACACTAGGCATTTCATTTTGCTTTAATTATTCCTTATATATTTGTATAAAGTTATTTGGTTTAGGTACTGCATTCCAAGTACGTTCATTTAAAAATTCATTACGCTTCTCTTCATTCAAACGCCAGCTAAGATAGGCATGTGCTAACTCATTTGGAATATTAAAAAAGCACGCTCGACACACGAGGAAACTTTCAAAATTTCTCCGATTATCTATAGCCTCCCAAATACGAAATACATAATAATATTAATACAGCACTGACAAGCAAAATAACAGACTTCCTATCACTTTTAGATGAAACACTTTCATGAACATTTTCATTTATTACATAAGATCTTTCACAGTCACTTTAAATTCACTTTTACATTCAGTGTCAGTATTTAAATTACTTTCACCATTGTCCGAAAATGTAACTTTGGGTTCCCAATAATTGTCTGAAGTGCGAGAAGAATCACTTGAAGCTATTTACTGTTTTATCTAGTGAAAAACATTCATTTCTACTTTCAATGTGATTCACTACTGATGATGTTGGAGAACTAAATTCAAAGTATGTGAGTGTAATCGCAGCACGTTCAATTTTTTCTAGAGTAGAAATAAAACTGTCTGACGACCAAGTTTCATCATACCATAATGAGCTTTGAAAACTTATGACACTTTGAAAATATGTTACCTTCTACACTTATTCCTATAACCTTGTCACTTTTTCTACTCACGTGCACCAAATCTCTGCTTTATCAGTAATTCTTTCCTTAGTTCCACTATTCTGTTTCCTAGTAAATAACGAATACCATATTGAAAGTTCGCCTTTAAATGATTTTTTTCAGGATGTGTATTTACATATAGCCTAAATATATCTTCGATATTCTTCGGATTTACTAACAAACGATAAATACTATCATTTGAAAATTTTCTTCGCTTAATGGAGATGCAGGAATTAGATATCCCATACACTAATGTTCACTTCCCTCCTTCTTCCAAAATCTGCATGAAGAACAAATAAGATTTTTTATAGTATCTCAATTAAGAATAGATTTTAATATGCACGGTTGATCTACCCATTTCAAACGGCATTAACAAGAGGGCTTCGTACTTACGGTGGCTAAAGTACTAGTGTTCTATATCATGGTTATAACACTACTGAGCACAAGCAATTTATTGTAAGCTGATGACCTACTTCATAGAATGTTCAAGAAAGCCATCCTACTTTCTATCAATGTTCTAGAAAGTTCATGTTCTGGCATGTTCAATGTTAAAAATAAAAGGTTAACGACAGTGTAAGAAAGTTCTAGCACTTCCTTGAAGGAAGGTCATTCACTTTTCCTATAAAAGGCGTGTAAAGTAAGTTCATATTGTAGCATGTTTCGTGACAAAAATAAAAGGTCAACGAACAATCTAACATGTAAGAAAAACCAAATACAACTTCCTGGAAATAGCATAAAAACTGCGCATGCGCAGTTCATTACACTCAAGCATGAAAATGGGAAACACAAAATTAGTTCATGAAGTAAACTTCTCCAGCACGGCCATGCTGAAGGCCTTCCATAAATAAAATAAATCCCACATAAAGTCAACATAAAACTAATTCCCAAACATAAACATGTAAGAAACAAAACGTAGGTTACGTCAGAATACGCAGAATTTGAACGGTTTAGGTTAAGTCAGGATAGAAAGAACAAGAACGGTTAATGGCCTGTTAAGTGTTAAGTGTAATAATTTTACAGTGGAGGTAACATCAACAAGTAGGCATTAACAGTGATCGTGCTTTATAAGGGCAAGGTTTAAAAGCAACGGGACTGTGCGTCAACAGGCTTCACTACAATACTCTGTGCAGCAACAGGTACAGTAAAAGCGGTTCTGCGGTAACAGTGGTACGGTCACGGTTTCAGTAACAGCGGCAACGTTTGACAGCGTCAACTCAAACCGACAACGGCAATGCATGCGCGGTCCGGCAACGTCAACACGATCCGGCAGCGGCAGCGGTTTGGGCAGTGGTCGGGCCACGGGTGTACGTTCCGACAGCGGGAACGTGTGTAGCGTTTAATAGCGTCAACATGTGCGGTCTGGCAATTACCATTTTTAAAAAAATTAATAAATATTCATCAATGTTTAAACTTTGAGTTACTTATCATACGCTATTGCGTGTTCTACTACTATTAAAATATTTACGTTCCATCACTTCATAGATAAAAATATTTAAAGAAACGTCAAAGATGTGATGAAAAATGCCTTCCCTAGCTTTAAAGGAACTTTAAAACATCTTCTGTTGAGCTAAATAAACCGCTTTAAAGGAACTTTAAAACATCTTCTGTTTAGCTAAATAAACCAATCAATCAGTATTATAAGAAATTAAATAATTGCTTCCAGCTACTACTATCTCTGCAGAGAAAAAAATAAAATTAAAGAATTGCTTCTTCCTGCAAAGAATAATCTAAAACAATTGTTACGTGAACAGTTTGTCATATCTTTCGTATTCATAACATCATAAAGTTAGGTTAAATCATGTGCTAAACTATCATGACCTTCATCTAAAATAAACTTGCATCCCATGTGGTAAACGTATAAAAACGTTCAAGAACCTTCATGTCCTCTGAAAGTCAATACCCACTGGTTTTCGTCATCACATCAACAAATACGTAAAATTATACAATCAGCATCCAAACGATCAATGCCATTTAGATTAAGTCAATACCCACTAGCCTTCAACGTCCTGGCATGAGCATTACTGGCGCGATACTCCCTCACACTCACAATAGGGATCATTACTGTCGCGAGAAAAATGGCATAATCACCATCCGGTCTCTATTATGTAGTTGTCTTTTGTACCTAGGAGCATGTACTAGATACTGCCTCTAAATTGTACCTAGATACAGGTATTAGGTACAAGTTGTTCAATGTACGTAGGTAAAGATACAGGTACTTATCAGTGTATCTAAGATACTTTTAGGCATTTTACGAAGTTACTTCTAATCAGGACCGGAAATAGTTTAATTAACTAAGGGAATGTTCATTGACTAGAATATCACTCCTATATTTTTCCTATAATAATAATAATAATGAATGGTTTTAATATCGTGTTATGAACAAGCTGTAGATCAATACAATACGTGTCAAAAATTACAGAAATATATTCATTGAAACTGTTAAAAAAGTTACAATTTAATTTACAAAAATGGATAAACATTACACACAATAAACTTGTTGAAAATTACAATTACAACTACACTCTGCGCTATGTAAATGTGAAAGGGCGTTAGGTGTGATACAAATCATTTAAGAAAAGCGGTAACATCAAATGATAAAAGGCAAAAAAAATAAAAGTGCCTAAATGTTGTATCAGCCAGTATGCCAATAAATATACGTGATTAAAATAATTCTGTTATTTCCTCTATTATCATATTTCACATGAATACTGTACAAATTCCAGAGCATATATAATCATTAAAAAAGAAAAAGAATAATTATTGTACAAAATGAGCTTTAGAAAAAATATTCAAACTATAATCTAGTTACCTTTAACCTTTAAAATAAAAATGAATAATGGATGCTTTATTTTCATGCTATGAGCAGCTTATTCGTAAATACAACAGGCGTCAGGGTTACACTTATTGCTTGCATAAATACAATTATATGAGTACCTGTATAATACAATTTATAAAAATTAATATATTAGCTTAAATTTTAATACGAGTGATATAAACCATATAAAAATATAATGCTTCAAATTCCATATTAACTAGGAACTTGTAATTCCTAAAATGATGTGTTGGCACATTAAAATCAATTTTTCGTAATACAAATAAGCTGTGTATTTTATTTGATATCTTCAATGAATTGCTTATCAATATTTTTTCTTCTGCTGTACAAGGGTTCAAGCCCAAGAAAATTGCACCAATAATCGTAAGGATACTCATAATATGGTAGTGATACAGATACAGGAATGGAATCAAAGGAAGTAGTAAGAAACGGCATAAATTTAAATACGGTACTAACGAAATTATTGATTAATAGAATACATATGTTCTGCATAAATAAATATTTCACTATGTTTTTAATTTATATATTTATCATGTTCCTTTTACGAAAAGGCATTCAACGTGCGGTGCTGAGCATAAGGTTGTATGCATTTGTTTCTTGATGTAAACGGAATGTAACGCAGTGCACCGACAAATTTCAAGCGATGATGGTACACTTCGCGTCAAAAAAATTGCGACAGCGAACGTCGTGCAGCTAGGCAACCCAAATGACACCTTCTTATCCCATAATCGTGTCTGGTAAACAGACCCCTCTTTCTCTTTCCTTCGTCTCGCCCAAACGAAAATCAGCAAACATCATGAACACGTTTTGTTTTTCAAAATAGACATGTATTAGTATCGATAAAATGAAAGAATAAAAGCGAGACGAATCAACATACATAAGTTGATGCAGGGAGAAATTTAAACACACAATGAAACATTAAAATCGATGAATGTCTTTTAGACAGAGGCAGATATATATGAGAGAGAGAGAGAGAGAGAGAGAAAGAGAGAAAAGAAGAGGAACTAAAGATAAAAATATGGAATTTAAACGTAGTAAAAAGATTAAGTTCAGTTCCCACACAATATAGTTCATTTCCCACAAATCTAACATCAAGATAGAAGTGACTTTTGGACTTTATATTTGTTCAGAGTTCTTCGAATATATAAAGAGTGCTTCAAAAATTCATTAAGTCACTTTCAAAATGGAAACCAAACTTGGTGGTCAGATTAAATACTCATAATTTCCAGTGAAACTCCAGAGTTTTGAGACACATCTAGGATAATGTTTGCAAATTCGGTGAAGCTTATTAAATA
>JAGDQP010014470.1:0-41527 GCA_022664845.1 Lepisma saccharinum | reverse complement strand
CAAAAGGAACATGGTCTTATCACGAAGTAATAGGAAAAGACAAAATGAGACGTACGGATCTCATGGATTGCTTGATTGTATATCATCGAATGTGAATGCTCACTAAGAATTGCTGAGCAGTCCATACCTCCTATTGATTCGTTGTAGGCACCTATCACAAAAGGTCCTTCACTTTCAATTGATTTCTTTTCATTCAGTTTTACCTTCTGAATTGGCTCTGCCATCACCTTATTTCAACTTGTAGCAATACGTACGAACGAATTGTCAACCCACTTTACCAGACCGGCTTTTTTTTCTCTCTCTTATTACTTTCTGATAAGACCATGTTCCTTTTGTGAGCAACTTTAATTTTCTTTAGATATCCAGTGATCCTCACAGCGATGATTGAGCTTATGTTTTTCTTGGTCACACAAGTAGTCAAGGAGGTTGAGACAAATAAAATATCTATCAACAAAAAGGGTGTATCAACCAGAAAGAACCCTTATTATCCCTTTTTGCAAATTCCTACAGCTTTTCTGCAAAATATTGCACAAAAGATCATTGTTGAATCCAAAATTGTCGATTTTCAGAAACTTGCCATTCGTGTTGATGTTGCTCGTATTTTTCATGCAGATTATTTTCCACTTTCCAAATTTATCTCTGTGTACTGGCTTTGAAGGGTTGCAAATAGTTCTTCTCCTTTTTTGGGATGAGACGGTTCCTCTAATAAATCCTGACAGAATACATATACGAAAGAAAGCTAAATAAAAGAGTCGATTACTTCTGTTTCTATATTCGTTTCTGCTAGAAGCTCAAAATAATAAGTGTCAACAAACTGATAAATAAAAACAAATAGTTTAATGTTTAATTAGCTAGTAGTTTGGTATGCAAAGGTGGAGATGGAGAAGAGGTAAAAGTAATAGACTCCACAACAATCATGCTGTTGCGCAATGTTATTATTGGGTTAGCTAGTGGCGAAGCGTAGGATAAACACATGAGTAGATATAATGTGGAATTTAAAAAAAAAAATCCAATTTGTTGCTATACAACGCAGTTCCAGCGTCTCTTCCTGAAATATATAAAATAAAATAAAAGCGTGATACAGTAACAACTAAAAAATTCTATTTCTAACAATGGAGAGACACTGTCTGCCCTGTGTATCCCAACGATTCGCCACTGGATAGTTAAGTGGACAAAACAACAATTAAGATCTGATGTTCAGCCACCTGGACACGATGGTTTACTTACCAACATATTCTACTTAAAATGCTTTTAGAAAGTGAGCAAGCACCTGAAACTAATCGCTACTATTTTCTTTTCAAATCACAAGCAAGAAAACATTGTTGCATAAACAGAAAAATGCATAATTGACTTTCTTCCTACAAGCTGACGCCGAAGGATCACTTCCGCTCAACGCCATTAGAAACAGCAAGCATTACGCAACAACAAATGAAGTCAGAACTACAACAATTCATTTTTCAATGTACCTAAAGAGCCCAGGCAGCTGTTCAACTGGTCATAAGAACTTTACCTGTCAATGCAGAGCGAGAATAAGGTCCGGAAATTTGTCCAGCCGGCTGACCCCACGGACCAAAGAGGGTAGAAAACTTTCCCAGGACCTTCTGATTATTGAGGCCACGCTGTACTAACAGAGTTCAGTGTTTGATTATTTTTATCCTTATAGAGCACTAGATTTTACATATAAAGCAGAGGTATATTTTGGAAATTTGCTGCGAATATCAACCGTCTCTGGATAACGAATTAGGAATTGGTTGAAATTTTTGTATTTAAGGCAATTCTCTCATTGTCAGTTTTATATGCAATTTGCATTTATTGTGGTACGAGGGTGAGTCAGAAAGTAATGAATCCAAGGTGATACCTTTATTTGTGTTTGACAGACAGCACTGATACAGGTATCAGTAGAAAGCTTGCAATGTCAGCTACAAATGGTGGCATCATTTCTCAACATAGCCCCTATTACGGGCAATACACTTGCGCCAACGAGAAACAAGGTTTTTCATGCCGTCGGCGAAGAATTGTGTTGGCTGCTGGCGACACTATTGCCGAACTGCTGCTTCCACCTTCGCGTCTGGTGTATCGTATCGTTGACTCTTAAGGTGATCCTTAAATTTGGGGAAGACCCAAAAGTCGCAGGGCATAACTGTATCGTTGGCTCTTAAGGTGATCCTTAAGTTTGGGGAAGACCCAAAAGTTCCAGGGCACAAGATCTGGACTATAGGCAGGATGAGGCAGAGTGTCCATGAAACTCAGATGCTCCAGTGCTTCCTGAGTTTTGTGGCTTGTGTGCGAACGAGCATTGTCGTGATGCATAATTGCCTGTTTATCTTTGCGAGTGCGTTGCAATCTGGCCCGCAGTCACTTTAGGGTGTCAACGTAGCGATCTGAGTTTATTGTCTGACCGTTTCGCATAAATTCAATATGCACGATCACATCCCAACCCCAAAGAGGGTCAACAACACTTTACCAGCAGATGGGACAACTTTGAATTTTTGGCGAATGAGAGGACGTGTGGTGGTACTCTATCGACTAACGCTTCGTTTCCGGGTCGTAATGGTGTGTCCTCGACTCATCGCCAGTAACAATTCTGCGAAGAAAGTCGTCACCTTCCTGTTCATATCGCAGGAGCAGCTGCTGACAGATTCTCTTCCTCGATTCTTTCATGTCAGGCGTCAGTTGCCGTGGTACCTATCGAGTGCACATCTTCTTGTAACGAAGAAGGTCCTTAATGATGTGGTTCACTCAACCAATGGAAATGGCGAGCGTTGTTGCGATCTCGTGTTGCTTGATCCTGCGATTGCCCCGAATCAACTCGTTTACCTGATGTTGATGATCGTCATCAGAGGCCGTTGCGGACCGTCCACTTCGGTGCTTATCATGGAGATTTGATGTGGCTGGATTTTGGTCTTTCACAGTCCTTGCCCACCTCCGCACAGTGCTGACGTCAACACAGGCATATCCGTAAACTGCAGTCATACGGCGATGAATGATGCTGGGCGCACAGCCTTCCGCAGTCACAAATTCAATGACAGCCCGCTGTTTGAACCGGACGTCACCATTGGATGCCATGAATTGCTCCATTATTTTGGAACGAGAAGAGATTGGAAGGTGAAACAAGTGACATTATATAGCTTAAACATCAGTGCATTAATGATAAACAGTTCACAATGTTCGCAGTGCTATTGGCCAGGTAGTGGGTTTGGAGGCATTACTTTCTGAATGTTCCTCGTAAATACAGGTGCTTTGATAAACACATTCATTGATTCTGCACAAAATTACACAGCTGATATTATATTATTCATCCCTTTGCCTTGATTTCCTTAACTCGTTTTAGCATGCTTACAGATCCATTTCTTGCTAGTGCAAATATGTCTTCTTAACGTCTCCATACTTACATCACCTTTTTCTACCAACTGACATTTTGTGCTACAACAAAAATTGCTGATCTACATTGAATGCACTACTTTCTTCATAGAATTGAGGTCTGTAGTGTTGCTTGGTCATTCCAATATGCTAATAATACCTTCATCCTTCAGATGAAGCACGATTAATTTGGATTCGTGGCATGGTGCTCCATCTTTCATAAATATGCCATCATAATTGGGAAACCCATCCGTATTTGTGATATTAGGGGATAATCCAAACCAGTTTTCTACTGCTCCTTACTCATTATGCTGTCAACAACATATAGTTTGGCATAAGAATGAGAAGATAATATTCGGTAAAGAGGGCATCTAAATATGGGGACAGTCAATGTGGCGGAAGAGCCTCGTCCCTTCCGTCTCTTGTCTTCATTCCCCTCGTCACAAAACAGTCTGATGCTCCCTCTATTTATATTCCTAACTCTATGGTTTGTCAGCCAACGTTTGTAGAATTTGTCAGACGTTACGTCATAGACGCAACCAAGGATAATACAATTAGATGATAGGCCGAAATTGGAAAACCCGATACAAACGTACAAACAATAGAGTTAGGAATATAAATAGAGGGAACCTCAGGCTTAGGGTGTTTTGTAGGAGAGAGGAATGAAGCCAAGAGACGGAAGGGACGAGTCATTTCTTCCATCTTGTGTGGCCCCATATTCAGGGACCCTCTTTTCCGAGTATTGCCTCTCTCAGGTGCACTCATCCTCTGTCGAAAAAGGCAATCCTCACAGTACTCGGTATAGAGAGACTCTAATGGGGCCACATAAGATGGTTGCCGATGAACCGAATTTGGCTTCATGTGACGTCATGTATGCTCTCTCTATTTTCTTCCTAACTCTATAGTACAAACCTTATGGTGAGTCTAAATTAGGCCAAATTTGTATGCGTGTTGGTGAGAACTGTCTTAGAACGGCGAAATCATCGGTCGTTTCTTTACTTCTCCGAACTTTCAAAACAGAAAACTAGACAAAGAGAATACATACTCATCAATACTTACTACATAAATTAATACATTTGTTGGTACAATGCACTACAGTACATTTAAACATAAAGAAGCATCTAAAAGACCCGAAATGATATATATGTTGACACAATTATTTTGCAATGTTTCTGTTATCACTGTTCACAGCGTTGCCAGATGCATAGAACTAATATTAATTTCATTGACTTTATGGGATAAATCTCGAAATTCTGTGTTGGTAAACGTCAAAATCGCCTAATATTGTTAAACATAGGGCCATTATACATGTTGGCAAAACATGTGTGTTTCAAACACATTGCAGCAAAAGTTTGAAACAATACTGGAATATATATTGTGTACTATATATAGTTTTTTTTTTAAATATATCATTGATGGAAATATTTACAAAACTACCCTCTGAGGTTAAAATTCTTGCTAGCATGAAAGAAAATATTTAAAAAAATGTTTTTCTATCATTTTTCAGAAAATAAACTGTTTATAAAATGTATTGATAATTATCTCATGCTCTGTGAGTACATCTCAATGACCTCTATCTAAATACAATACAGGATTGACTGCTGCCATTGAAATATCATGATTATATGAAGCCAAGGGGCGGAGAAAACAGTTAATCTCGTTTGTCCACTCCCAGTCTAAACCAATATGGACCATATTTTGCGGTTTTAACTCAGTTTTACGCTTAATATCGCTGTGCATCTCGTTTCTTTATGTCTCAATTCTTGAAAATATATATATATATATATATATTGTAGTATTTACTATTATATGCAGAGTAGGATATACTATCATGCGAATAACTAAGGAATTAAGATTTAAATCAATAAATTGAGTATAAATAAACGTAATAATAAACAGTAATAATAAACATATAAAACTGAGTTAGAACTGAAAATTTGATTCACATTGGATTAGACTGGAAGTAAACAAAAGAAGTGCCTCTCCGCTGCCTGGCTTCATATATTCATGAATTTTTCATTGGCAACAGTCAGTCCAGTGTCGCTTTTAGAGAGAGGTCATTGATACAAACTATGAACTTAATTATAGTATTTTGCAACCTATGAACAATGTTAGTAGTAATAAGGTTATTGCAAATCGATTAAGAGGGCACATAAAAACCATTCCAGATCTTTTAGGTATTTCTTCTCTTGTGTGTGTTTAAACCTATCGTATTGTATTGTGCCATCAAATATAGTAATTTCTGCAGTAAGTAATTACCCAAATACATTCTCTTTGTCTTCTTTTCTATTTTCAAAATTCGGAGTAGGAAAGAAGCGATCGATGATTTCGCCGTTTTGAGATGGTCATCACCAACATATGCAAGAACAGAAAATTGGCCTAATCTGGACTCACCCTAATGGTAAGTCTACATTAGGTTTTGTTGATCAACATGCTTGTGTGCGCGAGGATTATCTAAAGACCGCGACAATCTTCAATTTTCACTCCACTTATACCGGGTACGTTTATAAAATGTCATTGTCTTTAGATAATCCTCGAGCGCACAATCATGTTGATCAACAAAGCCTAATGTAGACTTACCATTATGCTACCATATTGGTGTATACAACCAGAATTTAGGAGAGTGCTATTTATTCGTAACGTTGCATATTGATATGCTAATTTCGTTAAATATATACTAATAATTATACTATATGGCACACAACCCTGTTTCGCAGTGTCTGATTTGATCTCGATCTCGGTGTATGTTTGTTACATCAAACTGTACGTAACTATACAGGACTGATCGGTTATTGTCGAAAAACAGATGCCAGAGTAAACATTTCATCTCAATCGTCCACTTCCAATCTAAACCAATGTAGACCAAATTTTCAGTTCAGTTTTAGACGGTTCTTATTTCTATGTGTCCCGTTTTTAATTTATGATATAATTGTTAGGTACGTACTTGATTGTGCTTATAATAGTGCATGGTGTAAAGAAAATGTACGTATTTTGCAAACATTAAGACGTTCCGCGGCTAAAGTTTAATGTCATCGATCAGTCCAGTATCGCTTTTAAATAGAGATAAATGGTCTGAACTATTTTTATTTAAATACTAACCTTGGCTAAAGTTTGTAGCATATGTGTGAATTTGTGTAAAGGTACCGAGTGTGATCCGACATTTACATAGGATGGCAAAATTATATTATGTCGAGCTTGTCAATCCAGATAAATAAAAATTAATACAGAGCTTATTGTACTTAAGCTTTTTGTACTAATACTTTTATCTCGGAACAGCAAAGAGAGGAGACTTTAAAAAAATAAAACTTCCATAGGCCTAGCAGCTACAAAGTAGCAAAAGCAGGAGTTTTGTAAAAATATTGTAAACAATGATTCAGCATTTTTTTTATAGATTATTTATTGAATTATAAAAATTGTATTCCGTGAAAATAGACTTATATACCCGTAAATAATAAAAATACACTCCCAGCTGTGAGAATAACCATCGGATCGCGGATCAGAAAGCGAGTATGGCCATTTTCGTCAGTAGCAAGCTTGTCAGGTCACTGTGGTCAATACTGGGTCAATTGTCAGGTTTCGAGCGTGGTCACGCAAGTAGCATCTAAGGGCAGCACATGTTTCCAAGGCCCGGCCCACTCTCGCGCAGGCACAGAACTCTTTCAACTATTAGTACCACCGAAAAGCGTTCACTCACTAACTCGCTGCTTGGCCTGTGGTCAATGTATCGAAAAGCTGATCTAGAGATCCCGGGATCAAACCCTGGTATCGTTACTTTTATATTTGTTTTTCTTTTTTTTAAAGTACTCGTATATACGCATTAGGAAATTTAATAAAAGTAGTGACCAAGGGCACTTGTAGGTTACGTAAGTTATGTTCGTTTTTTTTTACTGTACACACGACTTGCACAGAGACATTGTTTCCACGTGCACTCCCCCGAGGCGCGAGTGGTCACGTATATTTGGGTCAGACCGGGTTTCAGCTCTCACTCAAATCAGCTGTTGTTGTTGTTTTTTTTTAAGATTTTCTTCTTATGGGTTGTGGACGTTAGAAGTCCAGGTAAAGGACGAACAATCTGGCATCGAGAACTAACTATCTTCTAGGCGGAAAATCAGTTGTATAAACAGCAAATAAATTGATTTTAATTGAACTTTTTATTAAAACTTATACAGCAATGCATTATTTGAAGGGATATTTTGTGTTCTTCTTGGGAATTAAATTTACTCCACTTCAACAATTAATACTGTATGTTTTAGAAAGCATTGATTGATATTCAGTTCTTGAATAAACACACTACTGTCTACGTCGTTTTGATGTAGCTACATTCCAACTTTACACACCAAGAAATTTAATAACCACACATGTTTATTTTCAGAAACTTGGACAATCCAATACATTTCTTACCACTTTCTGTTTTTTTTTGTTCTTCCAGGTCTATATATCTATATTGCAATATGACACCTTGCACAACGTGTGCTTGCAGTTTAGTTGCACACATGAAAACCAAACAAAGGGAAGGAAAACCTTTGGAAATATCTGTTTGGTGTTCCTCTCTTCGATTAACGCCTTCAGGAGCTGTGGACAAAGCTCCTCTTCTGGTGTTAGCATCAAATAATATCCCAGTGTCCGTCTTCACCCAAGAGGATTGGCAAGTGGTATCTACATCAATTTGTGGACCAAATACTTTAAGCTACGATGCTGAAATGAGACAGTGGGATCAACATTGGGGAAATCTAGTGCAAGAAACATTGTCAGCTATAGGAGTATCCAAAGAGAATTATGCTTGGAATGAGGTAATTGTATTCAATATAGGATGTGAAGACGTTAAAAATTTCTATAAAGGTAAAATCGGGCTATTAATTTTGGAAGGAAAGGTGAGGGAGAGGGAAGACATGGAAATTTGGGTAGAATGGATAAAATATATTAATAATGCTGTTTGTAAAAATGAAACACTGTAACACGCTTGTCATTGTTGTCGGATCTTGCAGAATTTCCTTTCATAGGGAAAGAAGGGAGAATGGCGAACATCGAAACTTCTAACATGACTGCACAAAACAAATTGCCAATTTTAGAGAACAGGATAGCTGAAATAAGCTTCAGACGAGTTCTGCTATACAATGTGGTTACTAACATAAGGAAAAAGTTTCAGAATTAATCCCAAAAAATGAGTTTTTAAAAAATGTCCGCGTTGTTCGCTATTGATTTACCTGGTCGAACTATAGCAAACAGTGCCGATCGGGTGACCGAGCGGTCTGCTACGGTAGGCCATCGGCTCGAAGGTCCCGGATTCGAGGCCCGGCAGGGGCATGGGTGTGGATTTTAACAGCTAAAGGCGAATCGTGACGAGTCGAAGTCCAAAGTTACTAGATTGGCCCATATAAAAATAAAGTTTAACAAAAATTTTATGGCAAACAGGATTTCGCCTTTTACCGATATACATTAAATTACAATTTACAAATATTTCTCCATCGTTATTGTAAATATATTAATAAATTATATGCTATACAAGCGCATGTTTATATACTTGAACACACTAAAATATGACGGAATTAAGGCTTGAATTCTTTCCTACTTTACAGTAATGGACCTAGGACTATAATATAAGTATATTAAAATGGGGTATTAAGCATCATTTTTTTTTTTTTTTTTTTTTGTGGAACCAGCATAAAAGTACAAATAGAAAGTTAATTGTGTGGGTGTGAATACAACATGCATATTAATCATATGTAAACATTCTTCATACAACACCTCAAAGTAAAAAGTATTTTTGTCTTTGTATACTAATATGAAAAATTATAAAAAAAATATAGCAGGTGTATTTATTAGTGGTGTTTCTTACCCCTTCTCTGAGATATTAAGCACACAATGATAAATCTAATGATGTGCTTAACAAGCACAATATCGTTAGGGTATGAAGGTAATTGCTTTATAATCGTGCACCAGTACACCATTTGGTATTTAGGATGTTGGATAACACATTAGAACTTAATAAAATTCAGACATACATAAGAACAAAAACTTCACATTAAAGGTCTTAACGTGTCACAGGCTCAGGCCAGAATAGGGTGTAGGAGAGCATGTTTGAAGGTAGTAGGCCAACGCCTAGTTTGTAGATACAATTCCAGTATTTTCCTGGTGTGACTGAGGAAAATTCCTAGAGAAACCTGTGAGGGTGAGTGGCCATTGGCACTTCATCACCATTCTCTCTAGTATCCACAACAGTCCTACCGGCCTCATTTTTTTTACAGTGGGTTGTCTGTGAACAGTGGCACGGAATCCACTTTGAAAATATATAAAGAAAACCCATGCTACCCCTATCAGCAAACAATTTTTGCCTCGTCTTCATTATTATATTTCTACATACACCTAATCTGTTGGAACATATTTCATATTTATACTGCAATCACTACTTACATAATAAGAGAAGCATGGTTCTTAATACCCCAGATATGGTGGTGCTAATTACCAAAGCACATACATATGCGATCTTTTTAACCCTGTCTCATTGTTACCAAAGTTTATGTCTTGTTCAGTTCATGAAATTCCGAGTAGGCTTCGTAGTTCACATTGATGTAATAAACTTTTATCTCCTTGTAATATTAAATTGTCAGCTTACTTCAAATCTTTTCCAAGTTGTGCTTTAGATGAAAAAAAATGATGTGCCCAGTTTTTGTAACAACATTCACATCTTATGCTCCTTTTCTGTCCAAATAGGCAATATGTTTCTTCTACATTTTATGCTTTATTAGAAACACCTATCAAACTTGACATGCACCTTCAATTGTATCAGCCGACTAAGAAAAATAATTCTGGAGTTTATTACCCCTGGTGCTTATTACTCCGTTTTACCCTATACGTTTCTTTTCCCTCCCATTACATTCAGCATTTGTCCAGCTCGGACAATTGTCACCTCCGCATTACATCACAATACTCAACTGGACCGAAATTCACCGCACACACTACAAAAAGACGTGTTCGCCATTGCCCGCCTGGGACGCCATTAGAGAATCGAGTCGTAAAAGTTGTCAAAAAAACGTGGAACAAACACTGCAATAATAACTATTTTTCTATAAAGGTTAACCATTTTAATCTAATCAGTTCATAAGACTCTAGATTACAGAATATGTCTACTTATCTCTTAAGATTTAATTGTGCAATCTTATAGCGAAAGTTACATAAACACATTCACATTCACTCCGCTCACTTCTACAACTCGGCTCATAATGGCGGATCCATTTGTAGGGAGAAGCTCTATATTTTTTTTTGGCAGCACCAGTACTGACCCTCTGACGTAGCGCGAAAACTTGTAAATCTTGTGTTCGCTATTGCCTACCCGTTCCCTATTTACCGCCTTTCCCCTATATTGATCATGTACGACATTTCGCTTCGTTTTCGAGATTTAAGATTTCCAACTTCGAGCTCAAAGCCGTCATTTACAATGCTAAATAAAATAAATATTTATTTTCTCAAACAGAACTATTTATTGGACATTTTGATAGTGATGGTAAACATTGTATGTGAAGCACAGACACAATGTTACAACCTGTAAATAATATAAGAGGTGAAATGATGAAAAGGTTGATTTTAAGTATTTAATCTGGTATGACATTCACAGTTTGCAACACTGCGTTCTGTGCTTTACATATGATATTTATACTTACTAGAAAGTACCAGATAGCCAATAAACGGACGTAGTGGTATTTGAAAAAAGCCGAACTTAATACCGGGTTGGCAACACTGATAACCCGATGAAAAGTAAATTAACTTCTAATATCTACTTAATTGATACAAATCAACTCCCCAAAACTACATTTTACTTTTTTGAACCATTTTTTTCTTTATTGTAAAATATTCCTTCTATTTATCATTGTAAAATGATTTTGGGGTCTAAATTAAAATCCTGTATCTCGAAAGTGAAGCGGAATTAGAAAAATGACAAAGTTAACTTATTTTTTTTTTGTATCAGGAATTCATCTGCGATGTTTGGTTGTCGAGCTCTGCTTCTGCGTTTGAATGAAACATTAAAATTTTGAGCTGTGAACTTAAACACCTCTATCTCAAAAATGAATTCGAAAAATGACAAAGATACATATCTTATCTTGTTATTAGGTTAAGAACTTACGTGCGAAGTCTGTTTTCAAAGCGATAAGAAAATTTGAATTTCATAAAAAAAAACTTTAAATTTTCAATTACTTTTGCAATTCAACAGCTAATATTTACTTATGTTGTATGGCGTTAAGATCTCTTTCGAATGAGCCTAAAAAATTCTGCCTTCGACATGCACTTCTCGATAGTGTCCTTTGTAAGTCCGTCTTGTACTCTTGTAAATCCCCCCCCCCTCTCTCTCTCTACATACTACCATTTCCGCGGGCCACTATGTCACTCGATGCTGGTTATCTCCGAATTGATCTCTGCAGCTCGATAGACTACAAGGTTTAAACTGTTAAGATCCTGTCTTGTAATCGATGAAAAAAAAATGACTGTGCTTTTTGCAAATTTCGCAAAGTGAAAACTGAAAAGTTGCAAAGTTCAATCGAGGAATAAGCCTCAAGTCAAATCGAGTCAAGACAGGGTCACCACTTCCAGACTGGGCCACTGGGAAAAGATTCGATCATTGGGTCGCCGGGTCACAAAGTGAGTTTTGTATTGGGATCAAGACAAGGTTACCGAGTCAGTTGGGTCAAGTTTCGGTCCAGGTCATCGGGTCGCCAAAAGGGACCTGGTTTCAGCTTAGATTCCTACCACAGTCAATATTGAGGAACGTGTACGCTTGGTTTCGCCGCCAATGGTTGGAGTATACATAGTACAAGATCTTGGCATTACCTTTGGCCATACGAAAGATCAATATAATGTATTTTATAACTTTCCAAGAAATTTGGTCACCACTTTTATAGGTGTGTGTGTGTGGAAAGGGCATGTTCAGCGATGCTTTCCAGATCAAGCGAAGGACCAATAAAACATTTGGTGCAATTGTGTTGATTTGTAATTGAGCACATATACAGTACACACACACCCGAATTTAAGTCATATGCATGAAACGACAATGTAGTATTCGACATTAGTTTCTTACTACATTAAAAGTATACATTATTAGAGGTGCAACTCCTAACATGTTAGACAATGAATCCCCTCTGTTGAGTTAGATTTCAATTCCTGATTTTTTCCACTGAGATTTACATTTGGTGGCTAATCCTGTTAACATGCCCGCTAATGATGATCAGCTTATGTTGTAAGCAACTACTGGCAACAAAGACTTTTCGCTGTAAGAGACTAATTGCATGCTCTGTTCGGGTGCCAAAGCCAATAGTTTTGAGTGTCAGTTAATCCACTTTCATTACATTTCTCATTGCTAGAACAAATAGCATATAACATTCTTTACCATCTTTATTGCAGATAGTTTTAATATACCACAACATAATAAATAAATAAAGTAAATTAGGTCAGTGATGAAATTTGTATTAGGAAATCAATACAATGTCATACGAGTATTATACAATTATATTTGTTTTAAGAAATACGGTTAACGGAAGATATATTCAAAATCGCTTTATAAATTTATGTAATTATCTTTTTAAGGATGTTTCCGATGGAACAGAGAGCAGTAATGTTATAGGAAGTTCAGCTGAAGTATCTAAGGAATTAAACAAAGCAGGTAAGAAGTAATTATTAGATATCCCAAATGGTTCTTTTATCTACACTTCACCTTCCAGTGAGGATAACATGATCTCGCAAGGATGTCCAGACATCGTTTAGCACAGTCAAATTACCATGGATGAACACCGGCTCCACAATTCGCGTGCCCCATATCCCAGACCACACCATGACTTTGTTCCTGTCACCTGTTTTAATTTCATCTGTCCACGGCGGTTCTGTTTATTGACCTCACCGTGGATATGGAACAGTGCCTCATTACTAAACAACACAACAGATGAAAACATTGGATCCACATTACACGTCTCCAAAGCCTATTGTGCAAACTTTAATTTCTTGTCTGGGTTATCCTCACTTAGGTGGCTGATGCAATTTCAGCTTATATGGATGCCACTTGTTTTCATCATGAACCCGTAATAGGTACCTCTGGCTGACATCTCACATCACCTTTCATCGTCAAATACTGCGCGTTCCTTGCAATGGCTAAAACAAGTGGTTTTACGATCTTCTCGTCGGTTGCAATCCTAGGTCGTCCACTGCATTCCTTGTCGCACACAGGTCCAGACTAATCAAAATTTTAGTATCTTCATTATGGTTGCGTGTTCTATGTCTGCTTTTCTCTGAATTACGAACATTGGCATCAGATGCAGTACAAGTGGTATTGAAACCAATACTCATCAGCACAATCTCGATGTGTTCGATGCACTATACTGAATAACCTGGAACAACAAAATGACAAACCATTACATTTTGCCGAATATTTCTTTACATTTGAATTTCTGGGAATGAGAGCTACCCTGGAACGATATGTCGCATAAACCTCTTCCCATTTTAAATTCTGGATCTAAATCTAATATGGTGGCTTTGAAGATGTCCGTCATGGTGCCCATCCAGCATCAGACCCGTCCACATTACCGATATTCAACATTTGCTTTCAGTCTCTCTACCTGTTTTCGACTTACCAGAGTGTTTCCAGAAGTTTTCTTCACCTTGTAAGATTTTCTCTTCAGCATGTTTTTCGACAGAGAATTATTTCTTTGATTTCCTTGATATTTTTTTATCTATTCAAACTTTCAGCAATAGAAACTCTTCCATAAAACAAATATTCTGATGAATTCTACCACGCTTGGCCAAATGGTACACACATACACTCATCCCCACACGCACCTCCACCTCGCGCGCACACTATTGAGGTCGATATAATTAGTTTCTTATTACAAAACTATTTATTCTGAATACCTAAATATATCTCTGTGACCTCACGTAAATTTTATCTTACAGTGACAGTGAGAGGGATAAACTTCTGGAAGAAGATTGGGCGACTTCATACACGAATGACTTAACACTTCCATTGGACCCATCTCGTTGTTCACACAAATACTTCCATTTGATAACATATTATAACTTAAAAAAAAAAGTTTCCATAGTTGTCAAACACATTACTCAGGACTTTAAGTAGAAGCTATGTTTGTTAACAAATATCCAGCAGCTAGTGGAATACATTATCAATTGTATTCTTACAATCGTTAAACTTTAGCACTGTAGATATGAAGCGTACAGGTAAAGAAGGGGGGAATGTACATGAAAGGTAATTTCTCGTAAGACGCATTTTAAAGTCCAATACTCCCATTTGCTCGCACGTATTTCATATTTATAAAACCGCTATACCTTGGTGATTTTTGAGCTTGTGGATTGAAACTTTCTGAGTTGTTAGCTGTCATTGTGTAGTATTTGTTACGAGTGAAACCTCGTTAGAAAAAGGTGCACGTTCCCTCTTTATTTCGCTGTACGTTTCATTTCTATCGTCACTCCCCAATCTAAGGTTGACATACGCTCATTGCGTATTTGTTTTCATGGTTGCCATATTTGTTATATACACATAACATTTTTTTAAAACTAATCAGTATTAAAGAATTGGCTAAGACATGAATGGAAACGGAAGAAACGTTGTCATAGCAATACTCTTAACTGCTAAATTAAGTTCCCAACGGCCATGGCTGACAGCTGATCTTGGCTGAAGTATCTCCAGGTTTCTTTTCAGTTGCAAGTGGCTGTTACGAGGATGTGATCTTCAAAATAGGCTTTGGCAGGCCGGCATCCTTTCTACATCACTCCCTTAATCCCATCCAATGGTGATCTTCAACCGAAGCAACAATCGGTTCGTTACTTGTAAATTCTGTTGCGAGAGAAGGATGATATAATTATTAAGGTTTTGTCTCTTAAATTCAAATTTTACAAGAACAAAATTAGATAGGAAAAGACAATGAAGTCACAATCACTTTGCTGGAAGTTTCTTTTAGAAGCTTTAACGAGCGAGGTTCCTAGCTTACATAATTGTAAATAAACACTAAGTTGAAATTTGTTGAAATTATGATTCTATTTATACAGAAAGCGAGGAAAGAATTTAATGAATAAAATTAATTACATACCGGGTTACTTAAATTAAAAAAGAACAATACACGTTTTAACCGTAGTTCTTTATTTAATAAACTGAAAGAAACAAAATAGTCAATTCAGAAAGGTGAAAGACGAACAAACGTATTATGTTTTAAATGACAAATTCTTAACATTCGTATTAAAATACTGCACATATATAATTGACATTACAAGTGCAAATATTGTATATATATATTTTCCATCGTATCCTCTTTTGACTCGGTTTTATAAGATGAATCACAAGAACTAAAACACTTTTTCTGTCTCTAAATAAACGACCAAACTCAATACAGCTACTAACATATACTATTCGGAAATAGGAAATGAAAAATAAGATTCATTATCACCAACTTCTTTTTCTATTGAAAGGCGACAGGGAAATTACTATGCAAGGAGGATCGAAAACCTTCTTTTGTTCACTCTTGTTTCTACCTTCTTCTTTTTCTTTACTCATCTTTCTTTTGTAGAATGGAGCTCGTTACATAAACAAAACTTTCCTGGATCCAATTTATTGAAGGATCTACTAGAAATTTGTTGTCCACCTTATGGCATATGTTACTTGCATTTACAGTGTTTCTTCCAAATGTTCATGAAAGGTATATAACGCTGAATGTTTGTTCTACTTTACTTGAACTAACTACTAAGGTGTAGATGAATTTCTCAACTTTCTCTGTTGTAAGAGTTTCATGCTCTCATTGTGTACATTTCTGTTATCCGTATAATCCATGATGCACGTGTCAAACTTTATCACTTTATTCGAAGATGAAATTTTAACATTCTCTCGCTAAGGTGAAGAAATTACGTCAGAATTCCAGGTTCGATTCAATACCGAAAATAAAGTTGATGTTTGCCTGTGATGATATCCAATTTGAAGTCTATTTTCCATATTGTCAATAAAACTCTGGTTATCTAGTCTCTTCATAATATAGTTTCGATCCTTCACAACATAATATCTTGGACGTGTTGTAATTCACAGTTTCCCCAATAACAACTTATAATTTGTATTTAATTTCATTCATAAAATGGAAAGCTACTCCATTGTAGTATCCTGTTTCCCAATGCGCAAGGAGAGCAGGAACAATTGTTCCATAAGGTCTGTAGCCAAGGAAAGATCTTCCAAAGAGCTTATATTCTCTAAACCTGGACAGCATCCTTATTTCTATCCTGACTAAAATGAAAATACACAGCCAGATAAGCATTCCAAATAAATTGTCTTTCTGGTCGTTGCTAGAAATTCATATTCCAAACATGGATTCGTGCTGCGCCGTGAATCTGTGTTAATCTAATTTGAATGATTGAATTAATTTTGTTTATGGTCTTTAGGCATGTAAGGCTCAGGGCGGGATGAAAAAGGGGAAATGATTCGGGAAGGTGTAACCAAGGGCCTATGATGAAGGTGCCATCCTGGCATTTGCCTGGTGTGACTGAGGATAAACACTGGAAAAACTTCAGTCAGGATGGTTGGCCACTGGGATCGAACCCACGGCCTCCAGAATGCTACGCCAACGCTCTACCACTGAGCTACGGTGGATCGATCTGTGTTTTTCTACTTAACAACTGGATTCAATTGAATGAAATTATTTTTTTTCTTTCTTTTTTTTTAGCTGCATTATGAATAGAGTCGTTTATTTGAATAGCAACAGGGTCGGCAAAACAACGATAATCTTAACAGCGTGTTCGGGCGAACTGACTGAATATCATCACTGGCCCTATCACACCTTACCCGAAGTTGCCTGGAATCCATAAACGTAATTAAATTATAATAGGTTCTTAAATTACCTTATGGCTAACATGGAATTCGAGTTTGTATTTATACGATCGTTTTTAAGAGTGTGGATTTATATTCTAATTCTATCCTTACATTATATTTTATTGAATGTTTCCGTTCAATATTTTAAAACCCGAATTTCAATTACACAACCTCATTAAAGTAACTACTGAAATCTTCTTTTCAGGTATCTTTCCTCCCCCCTCATCAATACGAAGCCAACAGAACAGACGACAATTTGATCTATCAGCCTACACATATGAAAAGGACTCCATCAGTATAATCGACAGAATTCCAGTCGTTTCAGAACTAGGTAACGTTTTCTCGCAGGTTACAAAACAAATTAAGTCCAAACTATCCAATCCTCCAGCTAATACAAATAATGTGTGGGAGAGTGTTAGCTATAAGGAAATTTGCAGTTCACAGCTTGAAGTCGACAGATATGTTGAAACATTGGTGCAAAATGATTCGCAGGTAAATATTTCGTATGAATCGAAAAATAAATCAATATATCGTGATAGTGATGTTACCGATCCTGGCGTGTTTGAAACTTATTCACAATACCCAACGAAAGATTCGGATAGATTGTATGATGGTGTTAAATCATCAAATAAGAAAATTCCTGAATTCTCTACAACGGAACGCGATAGTTTCCCACGAACCGCTCTTAGACAGAGAAGAGGAATCTCGGATGAAGACTCTTTGGACAGAACACTAAATTCTGTTGCAGATTCTTCAAACACATATGGCAAAATCCCTACGGAACTCGGGAGAACAAATTCATTTCAGTCCAACCAAAAATCTCAACTACAATCCAACAACCAGCAACGAACATCACTGGATAAACAGAAATCTACTGACCACCTATCTTCCCAACAAACCGTTGTCGAAGATCTTGAAAGACAAAACATGAAACGTGTTCCTTTAAAGCATACAAGAGATTTTGGTTTTGTACATCTAGATGATGATGATGATGTAGAAATTGCAGGTGTCCTACAGTTCCATCTTGAACAAACTGGTAGAAAATCACCAATGTATGATCGTATTAATTCTGTAGCTTCTGGTCGACACAATAAAACTTCAAAAGAATCGGAAATTAATAAAGGCGATTCTTCAAGAATTTCTCTGAAGGATATACCAAGTACACATCTTGAAGATACAATTCCAAAACAGCCCAATATATTACTCTTAGACCCATTTTTTGATGAACTCATTCCAAAGCGCGAAAACAATGTAGGCCAGAATAATTTAGAACAAAAACTCGATAAAACTCAAACACGTTCAGATATTTCAGAAAAGAACTTTATTCATACCCAAGTAGATGGTTCAAGTGAAGATTATGCAACAAAAGAACTATGCCATGAATCAAATATCCAAGTTGAAGTGTTAACAGAAGAGGGGGTTTCTGTAAACCAACCAAAGACTAGAGCAGCCGAATATAGCGTCAGTGAAAAGTCGCTCCCTGGAGACACGAGGGAGGGGTCAAGAAGACATTACCACGACCATCTTGAAGCTGATATATGGACTCTGGAGGAGAACGATGAAAGTCTCCATAAAAAACTCTTGGATGCTGTTCTCCAACACAATGTCGAGGAAGCTGAGCGCCTAATAAAACTAGGAGCTGACGTAAACACAACAAGTCCTGATATATTTGGAGATACATTGTTGCACCTAGCTACAAGTGATGGTGATGTGCAAATGATAAAGCTACTTCTTAAGAGCGGAGCTAGAACGTATATTTCGAATGCTTTCACTCACACTCCACTATATAATGCTGTAATAGAAAGACGTTATGAGATTGCAAAAGTACTGCTTGAAAATGGTGCTGATCCCAATGCTAAAGATGCTACGGATAATACACTTATGGATATTGCGTTGCGTTTAGGTGATAATAAAATTATTAATTTACTTCTCAAATACAGGGCAAGAATAACGAAAATCTAATGATGAAATCTGTAATGCCTAAATAAAGCCTATATTTTAAGTAAGAAGACTGTGTATAGTTTTTTTTAAAACAGTTATTAACTATTAAATGTTATGATAAACAGTGCATATGTCTGTTGTACATCTATTTAAAACATGAATTTAATATACAGAGTGATGGAAAACTACACCAACAAACCTACTTCACGAGATTCCTGACATGAAAATGATAAAAAAGTATGGACCATCAAGGGTGAATAAATGCATAGTCTCGGCGCTGTAGGCTGACACAACTGTGGGAAAAATGGACTTTGTAACTCGATATTTTCGATAGCATTAACAGTAGAACTGTAGGGGCAAGATACCCTCAAAGACTTCGAACCTGCTGTATTCAAAGATACATATCCCAAAATTGTGCAATGCGTCCGGAAGGGATTCCCAAAGAAAGTAGAGTATTCCCAGACAATGTCTGGAGGAAATATAGGTCGAAACAAGCACGAAGAAGTAGACTTTCCGCATGAGTATAGATGATAGACGTAATCACTAGCATCTAACTGAACAATTACAGTCTATTTTACTAAAAAATAAATAAAAAAAAAATACCACAAACGTACGGTAAAATGTATGTAGTTTACTCCAGTTTGCTATTCAACCACGTGTTTTATTTAATCGTTCCGGAAAAGAAATACATTTACGATATCGACTTCCCTCAAATGAATTATTGTTACTTACTGGAAGATAGTCTCATTCATACCCATGTGGACCCACCTTTCCTTCAGAGATTTTTTGGTAACCCTCTACCCTATCCGGGGAAGCTCTTGCGTAGGCATTACACAATTTTGGAACATGAATTTTTGGATACAGCTGGTTTGAAGTCTTTGAGTGTACCTTACCGCCTCTGTTCTACTTTTAAAATATCAAGCACCAAAGTTCATTTTCCAACGGTTTCGGCAACCTATAGAGCCGAAACTATGCATTTGTGCACTGTCGGTGGTCTATACGGTTTTCTTATTTTCATGTCAGGAATCTGGTGTGGAATTTGTCACTGTTATTTTGCAACACCCTGTATATATATTTCTGACACAGGGAATGATAAAGTTTACATTTTGGTAATGTTTAATTTTGTCTAAAAGATTTATGTATTGTATTCTGTGTTTGTAAAATAAAATTATACATTTTTAAAAATTTTGGAAACCTTTCATTTCTAAATATCATTGTGAACATAACAACTGTTACTATTAGGTTTTAACCCCAAAGATAAAAAGCAATAAACAATGTTATTTTTTTTGAATAATTTGAATGTGAATTTAACTCACTTTTAATCGAATATGTAGTTTTCGAAGTTATGTTTAAGAGCCGATTCATCATGTTATATTAAAAACAAAACTAATGCTTTGAAATCTTCTTGCAACTTAACGAACTATTGATACTGAATCTTCGGAGGTTGAATACTAAAACTGAAAATATTACTGGACGTAACATGGACTGTTCTCGACATCGTAACAGTGTTTTTCAATGCGTGCAATAATTAGTTGACAATTATTAAGTACTAATTAGGTATTAATACACGAGTATTGGTATGTGTGGACGACATAACACTATAGTTTAAGCCCGAACTATTGAATGTATACACTATACCGATGTAATAAAATGTACAATTTAGCATTGTCAGAATGAGAAAACAGTAAATCAAGTTCATAGTACCCAATTAAATATTTATTTAAGAAACAACGTTTTGATTTTTCAACTACTAGAATCAGTGCTCGAAGTGCAGGGGGAACGCAGAGGCACGCCATGCCCTTACCTTTTTCATTTCGAAATTTGGCGTACCCCTTCCTTTTCATTAATGGAAGCTCATTGCCTTTAATTTCAATAGGCAATCGTCACCACTAGGAGCGAGCATATTTTTATTTTTCTAGCCCACTTCGCCAAGCGTTTCCTTACCTTTTCTAACTCACTTCCAGCACTGTACTAGAAACAATACATTAGAAAACATTGTGTAAGCAAGTGAGTGATGGTATTCACTAATAAGGCAAAAATGGGAATATTAGCAAAGTTACAGCCCAGTTAAAAATGAACAGAAAATCATATTTCAGCTACACAAAAACAAATTATTTTCTTTCAAGAAAAGTGCTAACCAAGAGAATTAGTATAACTTAATGAATTGAAGAAATTTGCTGTTCAATGTCTGCTGTTGCTAATTGACATGTCTAATATTTATATTTTATGCAGTTTGCAATTGTTAGCCTCTAAAATATGTTTATAGCCATTTTGATCAAGAGTCAGGAATTGTCAAAGAATATTACATTATAACTTTTATACCAAATCATCAATCACGTTCCTAACAAGTTTTTCATATAATTTTCTAACTGTTGAAGAAAATAATTCATTGTTACTAATACTTTATTGTTACGGAAACAGCGGAACAATATACAATTTTGTTCTACCTGAACCACTCTCGTCAATATGAGAGGAAACTTTTCAGTGATAAACCCTTTTCCATACTATAAAGTAACTGCGACGTCAATATGGAGGTTATTTCGAAGACTAAGGCCAGTTCGCATCAAAAGATAAAAATTACATTTTCCAGTTACTTGTAGATATCTTAGAACTTAACTCGTCTTACGTACATACAACGTCTGTCTAGATGAACAAGAATTAGAATTTGGGTAAAGCCACAATCAGAAAGTACTCCGTTCGCAATGGCCAATGTTCTTCCAGGTACAAGTAGGAAACCGATCAAAGTTCTCACTGTGAGAGCTGGACAGATATATTTACCATTTAAAAAGGAGATCATGGAGGACGAAGAGCTTACAAGACCTGAATACCGTATGACTGAACAAGATGAACTACTGATTGCTGTACGTCAGAATGACATCATAGAAGTCGAACGGCAACTACTACAAGGATCTGATATAAACGGAATAACGTCAGACAATTTTGACGATTCCTTGTTACATATCGCAGTGGATAATGGCTACATGGACATGGTTCAGTTTCTTATCAGCCATGGCGCAATGATAAATCCCTTGAACAGATTTGCCCAAACACCATTATTTGTATCCGTGATCAATAATCAATACACAATAGCGGAAATCCTTCTTGCAAATGGTGCTAATCCTAACCTTTCCGATCCTATATCACATACTCCACTCCATATTGCAGCACGCACTGGGAACCTGGCCATGTGTAAACTGTTGCTTCAATATAAAGCTAATCCCAATCAGAAGGATATGAACGGAGATTCACCAACAGATTTGGCCGCAGAGGGACGAAAATCAGACATTTTGAAGCTACTGGTTAAAAATGGAGGTAAACTTGGGCCACGGTGGCAAACTGATTCAAAGTTTTCTCGTTCTGAAGCTCGTTAAAGATTCTAAAAATTATGTCTTCACTTTTCGATGTGTCTTATTGAACATCCACGTTCTGTACTTACTAAAGAAATATGTATCCTTTAATTATAAAATGTGCCCGTTATAAAAGATATATAGTTCATTCTACGTAGGATATGGAATTTTCTCTAATGATAATGACCAACTTTTAGAGTTCTTTTTTTATTGTAGAACTGATAGTTTATGAGCAATGTAGGTAACACTGCAATTGAAACCAGTATCGAATAGCCTAAACAGAAAATTCAATGTATTTTGTAGTTTCACTAAACAAAATCGGGACTGACACTTTCGTAAAACTTCAGAACAGAGGTAAATGGCAAAAGAAGATCGCGGTAAACCGTTGCTATGCAACGGTTACTAAAAGATGGTTAAAGATAACGCCCCGAAAAATCGAGTACCCATTCTGCGGGTACCAAACGGTAAGTATGTGAAAGTGTAGCGCATGTAGTGTGTAGCATATGTACGGGACTCATAATACGTTTGTTGTGCATTATCCTATCAGTCCTGAACATATATAAAACCTGAAAGTCGCTGACTGGAAAATTAATAGTTTTATGGACGTTTCCGTCAGTTACTGTATTTAAATGTACCTTTCCAACGTCGTACTCTAAAGGTAAAAGTCATGGTAAGAATAAAGACCAGCTATCGTTAGGAATTAAATTTCGCACACTGACAAGATATACGGAAGTGGCACCACGCAACACCCCACATATTATACATAAATTGAAAGTTATTATTGAGTATAATAAATATAATGCCAGAAGCTAACATCGCTCAAACACATTTAGTACTAGTTATGGCCACTAGAGGGCCAGGATGTTTTTAGGCTCCATCTCTATTTACGATCAACATTCTTCATTCTATGTATTCCTCGCAGTCCAGTGAATCATATGCATCAAACGAACAAGTTCCTTCAGCTACAAAGGGAGCTCCGGGAACAAAAAGTAATTGGAATAGCACATCAAATATACCTTATTAAGGGCAGTTAATGCCCTTTCCCAGTGACTTTACGTATCCATAGTTTTCTTTATTGGTTAATCCACTTGTCCTTTGACACATGATACACTGGACTGCGGGGAATACATAGCATCAAGAACGGTGACCTTCAGTAAAGCCGTACAAGAGATAGAGCCTAGAAACCTCCTGGCTCTAGCGGTCATAACTCGTACTAGTTATATTTTGGAAATCTAACCTTTCGGCGTTATACTGTACTAAAGGATGTCTTTCAATTGATATACAATATGTTGGGAGGTTCGCTGATGTCACTTTCGAACTTCTCCTTGTGGAACTATTTCAGGATAAGCCGACCTGGACCTTGTAGGTTGGGGAGCTAATCCAGCGACTCGAAGGTTCCGTTTTCGAGTCCCGGCTGGGCATAGATGTGAATTTTAACTAGCATCGAATTCATAATAGTGACGGGTCGAAGTCAAATCTACTAAAAACGGTCCACACAAAATAAAGTTTACGAACTTTTTATTTCAGGATTACAGACTGATTTTGTTCTTAGAAAGTTCCGAAGTCCTTAATTATATCAATGTTCACAACAACAAAAAGTACAAGAAAGTGCGAGAAGCTTAAGGGTTCTATTACGATTCTTTATTTAATTGTGCTAACAAAAAATTAAATAAAACACAATAATGTAATAAGAACTATGGAATTAAAGTCGTTGAGAGCCCACAAGCATTGAATAATCGAATACTAAATCAATACAATGTGAAATGTTGTATTTTAATCATTAAGCTTCATTGGATCATAGTAGTCGATTGTACACATTCTAGGACCGTCTCGAGGAGTGTTCGAACTGTTCCCCTGAACAGAGCGCCAAAATTTTGGGGCCGCGAAGCATTTCAGGCGCGAGTGTATCCAAACGGGTAAAAGAGTATACCGCAAAAATTTCACGAACAAATTGTCGAACCAAATTTTTTATTATGGTTATCATCATATTTATGTTTTAAAAAGTCTCTTGAATTGGATTTTTTATCGTGTTCCACGCATACATTTCAAATGTCGATTGTCTCACGCTGAAAACAGTTGATAAATGAACTAGTTCTATTGTATGAGTTCGGAAAATTAAATTACTATTTATGAGGGTGCATCGAAAATTTGTAACAGAGTGCCGATTGACTCTGATACATTCATATTCAGAAGCTGTCCAACACAAGTTCAAAAGGTCTCGGTAAAATTACTTCTATTTCTATTAAAGGATGAACACATGTCATTGGAAATGAGCTTTGCTACCCTTTAAATAGCTCTTTTCGGTCAGATGTTTTCCTAAGCAGACTAAAAATTGCTAAGGTTATCTATCCCTTTACACACAAAAGAAAATATTATAGATGTACAGAATTATTGCCCCATGTCTAATTTATCCATTTTAGTGAAACAAATTATTTGTATACACAGGGTCGGTTCATTTAAATCACTTTCTATCTATACATAAGTTGATTTCGAACAGTTTTTAGAAGAAAATATATTTCCACGACTCGACTATGTATTACGAGCTACGTTACTGCATTTATAATCAGCAGAACGGACGTGTTCCTATTAGGCCTAAACTTCTACGGTTTGATTAAGTAAATCGACCATGCTGTTGGTCACAATAGATTCTTGGAATGAAGCGTGAGAGCAAATAAAATTTCGTTTCATCTAGTAACAAACAAATCTAGCTATATAGCTGCTGATGATACAGGTTAATATAACCACAAACGTGCAAAGGAATGCACGTTTATAAATGTCATGTACAGTGATGGAAAAACGTATTCCTGGAATATAACATTTAGTTTTTATTTAGTTTATATTTATGTTTTATATAGGCACCTTATGGGGTAAGCCTGCATAAGCCGTTCCTCATATGTCAAGTTTTATACACATCTACCTGCCTGACCCATGAACAGTGATGCCGCCAGCACCCCCCCCACCCCCTCCTGTATGGTGCGTCACCCTAAATCCTCGAGAACACCTCCATCAACTTCAACAATTTTACGATCAAAATTCAATAGAAACCATGCAAAACTTAACTTACATCCTCCCAATTTTAACTTTACACCCCCTCAACTTGAAAATCATGGAACAATCTCTGCAGTTAAATAAAAAAAACAACTAAAAGCTATGTTTCCGGAATACCTTTTATCGTGACTGCACGTTTATTAAGGATGGAAGGTACACTATTCTTTTACAATGCTCTCCTTTTGGGTTATATATTTCGCTCTTTTCGTATTTCGCAATTTGAAAAACTAACTTGGGTTGCTCTTTCAGATTTTGCTGGTTTTTTAATCGTTCGGTCTTCTAGTATTTCACCCTTTTTCTTTTCGCTTTTTTTGCCTCTGTTTCTCTTTTTATCTTTACCGTTTTGTCCTGATATCCTCTGTTTGTGTTGTGTGACCCTCGTGAAGTGTATTGTTTGAATCTCTGACGCTTATTATAGAATTACATCAGAAGGTATTCCGAATATCTACATTTTGGGAAACCAGTAAAGACTATGCTGAGCCATTTTCGTTTTAACTTAAAGAAGTGAAAATGACATTCTCTTAATTACCAAACCTCATTTCATCCTTTAAACTATGGTACTAATTGGTATATCGCGTTTTATTTACTTTTAAAATCTAGAACATGTTTGTCAAAGCGTTCATATGTGTAGTCCATTTCCAAAAGCGCCCTTGTCCACAAAAACATAAAATTAAAATATTAACCTTATTGAGTTCATGTCATTATTTTGTAACATACATTTAATAAGGTTTTATGATTCCATAGCATCTGTAAAAGCATCTAGTTATCATAGGAAAGTGATGGAGAGGAACAAATATTAACAGTAAAATTGGCAAATATTTTGTCTCTGCCAATCTTTTTTTTTTCTGGTAAAAAGTAAAATCTTGGTACACAAAAACTTCTACCATTATTTATAAGTTATTCCTGGCTGTAAACTTTCCCCAGCTCTGAAAAAAATGTGCATTACAAGTACTTTTGTCGATTGCCCAAAATTTATGCCGTTTTGACAAGGATGGTTTTGGAAATGGACTACATATATGGAACATAAGAGTTTCGATATTTGAGCGTTTTCACTCTGTTAAATTTCGATTCGATTTGGACTTAATATCTTGCTGTTTTTTTTTTTATAATTTTATTCAATTTTACATCCTATCTTAAATCCATGAGCTGGAATGCTATAAATATGGCCTACGGGACCTTCTGACGTTATTAAGGCAGATCAATGAATGCACACTAGCTTTGAACAAAGGATTAAATGTTCACAAATTATGTTTTCTAATCATTGAACCAGCTCTTACTGTTATACGAGACGTCTCACAACTCCAATGTTCCAATATAACCAGTGAGATTTTAATGTTACTACCAAGTTTCAAATTTTGAAATGAAATAATGGATTTTGGAACTATTCGTCGATAATTTCAATTGTCTTTACAAAATATGCAACAGCTGAAGATTATGAGATATGCGGATTGTGTACCTGAGTCTCATAATCTTATCCAACAGGTTGGAGATTATGAACTATCCAGTTTTCTACGAATTTCTGAACATCACAATGTCCTGAGTCTCATAATCTAATGCAATAGTCCGTTTGAATGTTGGCCTCAGCAACACAGCGGGCAAGCACGGCTCTGAGAGGCAAGGTGTAGTGAAACGAAAGCAAGGAGAAGAGACCATTCTCTCTAGTTCCGTTCATGACAAGGAATATGAACTCCTCACAAAGCGAAGGAATATGAGCTACTGGTTTCGGTCCTCCGAAGAGAAACGGTAGCTTGCGGCCCCTAGATTGTGAACTTGAGATAGTGAGCTACTGGTTCCGTTCATCCGAAGAGAAATAGTCGCCCACTGTCCACAGGTTGTAAACTGGAGATGGTGAGCTATTGGTTTCGATCTTCCAAAGAGAAACAGTCGCCCAAGGCCCACAGGTTGTGAAGGATTTAAGAGGATTGTAGATTCCGTACCTCGAAGTGAGATACGGTCGTCCACAGTTGATTTCTGGGAAGGAACGTGAAAGAAAGGAAATATTGCCCACAATAGGACGTATATCACACTCCAAGTTCCGCTTCTCATGAGAGAAGCGAGCACTTGGGGAATCCCTTGAAGATGAAGAGAGCTAGTCCAGTAATAAAAATAACGTGGTTCGTAGAAATACCTGCTTTATTGTCACAAAAGCAATAAACCACTATTTGCACTGATCTAACCGATCCGAAGGCCGGGTACTGCTCGTTCGGTTTATAGTGAAGCATACATTTAATAATGATGGCTGCTGATTTACATAATCAAATACTTATAAAAAGAAACATTAGTTAATATCAGGATAATTGTAATACGATTCTAATAATATTACCAGTTCAATAATATTAAAGGTTCTTTTTAAAATGTCTGAAAAATAGGAAAAAAAATTTACTGACAGCTGCAAACTGGGACGCCATCTCTTGAATAACTTTTTGGATACATTTTGATAAAATTTGGATACAAATTGAAGCTATATGAGGTGACACTGTTGATAAGTGTAGTTATCTGTAGTCACTTGGAATATGTATTAGGTCGGCTAATATTTCACTAGTCTTCAAACAAACCATCACATAAGATTCCACACATTTAGTTGTAGTTAACACGCACACAAACCTTTCGTTACACAACATCACACGAATATTTACATCGGATTCTAGTGGAATACAGCACAGTTCGTACTTTAAAATGTTAATTCTCTGCACCAGTCTCTGGTATCAATTTTCACACACACAGAAAATGTAAAAATGGAAAGAAAATAGCAACCTGTATACATACAATAATACAAGTGTCGGAGGAATGATATGATGTATGAATTTCACCAGGGACATCCAGAAAGCGCAGCGGCATGAAACATCAATGCCGTATATGGTCAGGGTGCTGTGGATGTGCGAAAGTGTCAGACGTAGTTCCAGAGGTTTTGGTTCGGAGACACAAGACTCACCGTTAAGCCCCCAAAATCGAGACCTATGCATGTGGACAAGGATGCCCTGCGAGCAGCGGTGGAGGCAAATTCAATACAAACTGCTGGCCAGCAAATTCCATGTCACCCATTCAATGGTTCACCGCCATCTGCATGACATTGGGAAATGCGTTAGCGCCTCAACAGAAGCAGCAATGATTTGACATCTATAGTTCCTTGCTGACTCGCCACAGACAAGAGGCCTTTCTTGACAGAATGATGATAGGGGATGCAGAGTGGGTCCTCTACTATATTACACGGGAACAGCAGGAATTTTGTCAAATCTCCACCTC
This sequence comes from Lepisma saccharinum, assembly GCA_022664845.1. NCBI lineage: Eukaryota > Metazoa > Arthropoda > Insecta > Zygentoma > Lepismatidae > Lepisma > Lepisma saccharinum. The sequence continues at coordinate 12,754 of JAGDQP010014470.1, read as the reverse complement.
TGCAAAATGTGTTGAGTTGTTGGTAGGATATCCGTGGGATAATCCATTTTGAGCTCTTGCCACGTAACCACATAACCAGACCATCAATGCAGATATCTACTGTCAGCAGCTTGAATGACTACGGTACGGGTTGCACTGTAAGAGAAACGTCTTGCTCCGGTTAATCGCAAGAGTGTGCTTATCCACGGTGATAACGTGCGCCTACACAAGACGGACCTGTGCTAAGATAGAGGAATGTGGTTGGGACAAATTTCCCCACCTAGCGTTTCACCACATATTGCACCAACAGTCGACTGTCTTTTTTGCAGCCTACAAAACAATATTTCGGGGAAAATCCTGCAAAACGAGGATGACGTGCGACGAACAGTGACCTAGTTCTTAGCCTTCAAAACCGGTGACTTCTTTCAGCGCTGGATTTAACAACTGATTGACATGTGGCAGAGTATTGTGGAGTCCCATGGAGATTATTTTCCTGACTAACGATGATGTTCCAGGTAAATTATCGTTCCTTTCCTCATGGTGCAAAAATATGACATTACGTGTGGGATAAGCTAATACTTGGTACTACATAAACTGAAGGACCATCATAAACTGTACCAGATGTACATCTGCCTTAACTTGTTCTTCATCACCGGAATGAACCACCTACTTGATTGCTTGCTACGTGTGATGAGAAGTTGATCCTGGTCGAGAATCGCAAACGGCGTGAGAGTGGTTGTACGTTGGTGACTCTCTCAAACGTTTTTCAGAATTAACGTTGAAACCATGGAATTTTGTTACTATCGTGATGAACAGCACTGAATGTTCCATTACAGGCCCTTTACTCCTGGATAAATCATTAGCGCTGTCACGTACTGTACAGGAATTGAAACATGCACCGGCACTTGTGTAAAAGGAAATGTTTTCGGCTCTGACGAAACAACGCTAAGCCCTAGGTGGCAGAAATTTCACGTACTTATTCACTTTTGGTATGAAATACTACCACATCCTTCATATCCCCAAACCTGGCACTAGCATACAAGTGACTTGCCGAAACGTTTCTTCAGATGCGGTATCTAGAGACTTGTGAATCCTTAGTAGAGATGTGTAGCTGGAGACAGACTATGTAAATGAAGTAAGAATGTCAACCCCCTATACAAATCTCAGTAGTACGTTAGTATGAAGTACACAAGCAATTAATTTCCCACTGCTGGATTAATGAAAGTTTTCAGTGGACCATCCTTTTATTTCCTTTCCTACGCTTTCCTTCCTTTAATCTAACTGTATTCTCACTATCTCTCTACTTCTTTCTCCTATTTCTCTCCATATAATTTCCCTACTCAAGCCTTTTTCTCTGTCCTCCGTTGCTCTCAATTTGTCTTCGTATGTTTTTCAAATGTCTCCCTTCAAAATCGGTTTGGGTAGTTCATGCTTTATAATTGTATCCGGTTTGTCTTCCATTCAATCTATTTTAGTTCATGTTTACCTACAGAAATTCTGTTCGAACATTATTTGCTGATCTCTGCTATAAGAGTGAAGCGGATCCAAGGAGTTTTTCACCTGAAATAATGGCACAATAAGAAGATGTAAGTTGGGTGGCCTCCCTGCTAGGTATTGAGCTTCACATTGTTCTGACGTGATGTTGACTCTCTCCCCAACTGTCCATAATTCAGTTCGCATCAATGATCTGTAGAAGTGTACTGTGCAGATATGGCCACATAGATTTAGTTCTTTTCATCACGCGCCCCTTCCCTTGTAAAGAAATTGTATGGTCTCTTGCCTGAAGACCAACCGCAATAGATCAGTGTTGGATTCGTGTCCAATTCGGTGTACCTAACCATCCTGTAACAATGCACCTAAGATGCAAAATGAAACTGAAAGGCTGTTTTATAACAAATGACGCACATCGTTTTATTATTTATTTATATATATATATATATATATATATAACAGTTACTTCATACTAAGCATATGAAAGTGATTCTAATGTTATTTTTGTTTTGCTTTTCAAGTGTATTTGAAATGCCCTAGAAGTCGTAAAACATTTCTCACCATTCATATGCCACTGTACCTTCAAAGTTCTCGGCACTAAATTAATTGAATGCTTCATTTATTCTCAGTTCGTAACTAGTTTCATAATTAAATGTGCAACTGCTAATGTACTACCAGGCAAAATACTGCGAGACTGCAATGAACGTTAAAAATCACAATTAAATACATATTTTTGCATCTTCTGCGTTTTAGGTTTTTATTTTATAATCATGAACACGGTAAAGCAGTCACAGGCTGATGTCGAAAGCCAACAGTAACACACACAGAAGTGGAAAGCTAGTTTCCACTAACCTTTCTTGCCGGAACCGGCGCAGTCAATAACCCTAACATCATATTTTGTGTATTGTGTCATTGTTAAATTCCGATTTTTTTTTTTAAGGTATAATGTAGATAAGGCACCACAGCATTCTCTAGTATTTGAAAGCGTTTTCAGTATGAGTTTGTAATGCTGTGATCATATTTATAATCAATCAAATCAACTATGAAGTCATATGTCCTTCAGTCCATTTAATAATACGTGTCGTTGAAACTAACCAAACCGAATCATATTTTATTATCAACTTGAAATGCGCACAGAAAACTACACCCTGGCCTTTAGTTTCCTGATTCTGTTTAGTTGTATAGCCCAATCGTTTCTGTTTAAGTGCATGGAGGGCGCTGTTCAAGGAACAGAAAAGTTCATGAACTAACATAACCTATTTCAATAAAAACTTGCCTAATCTGTGTTAACGACTACTATCTTTCGCTATAACTTTGTATGGACACTGTGAAAAATCCGTCCCAGGAAACGAGCATCCCTGCATGGTAAAACAATACAATATACTAAATCTTCAAATTCTCTCAACAGTCTCCTGTAAGTAATTAAGGATCTAATAATGAACGGATTAAATTTGACTGGTAAGATACTGAGGACAAACTATTTATTATTGTTAATCTTTTTAAGGACAAATCATAAATAACTGAGATTGACAATATCACGCTCCCAGTGATCTTTATTAGTGAATCATTAAAGTTATTCTAAACGCAAATGAAACGGCATTTGTTAAAAGGGCGTATACCACATTTAAACAAAATCTTTCTAATTTTTGCTGAATGGATTCTCTGAGGATAGACGCATCGATCTATGATAAAAGAACGGATATACGTACCCCGTTAAACAGGATTGAAACAGTCTTTAAAAGCGCGTTATGTTAGAAGGTCATAAGTCCAGGACATCGGTCCTTTTAACAAACAACACAAATAAGTGAAAATCTGCAATGTTGCTCACACAACTGTAACATAAAACACACTTAAATTCAGTGTTGTGGAAGTTGATCAGGACTTCGTAAATATTTATAAATTTAAAGATTGGTGGTAAAAGTATTATAAGTAAAATCCCGTGTCCATGAAAACTGCACATGTGGACAGAGATAAGAAGGTGATTTTTTTTCTATCAAATTTGTATCACTTCATTTATGAAAAAAAAAACATCCAGGAGTTGTTATTGTGTTGCCATTGATCAATGGAATCACGACTCACATCTTCGTTTTGCGACACGATTCCCATTCACATGTGGAACTTGCTAATGCAATAGCCTATCCGGGAGGTAAAGTAACTCTCAAAAAGCGAAAGTAACTTGCTGATATTATGAAGACACTTCAGTGCATTGAAAAAACTTGTAAGGAATTTTGTTAAAACATTTTGAACATTGGTCGCAAGAATGATGGGAAAGACTAAATATATATATATATATATATATATATATATATATATATATGAAAAAAAATTGTGGTGCAAAATGTTATCCAAATATTGTTAATCTTTCATAAATGTGTATATGAAAAAGTACCTATTTCACTAACTAACTAAAATATTTTCCTCCTCAAAACAGTTATTTGCTATAAGGGCGCATATCCAGGATTTTAGTTAATTTAAATTAAATTTTAAAAATAACACTTCAGTAAGTTCGTACTAAAGTTAAATTTCCGAGTGACACAAAAACAGTAATTTTGATAGGTCAAAGGCAAAACAGTTTTTTGTCTCTCCTGTAAAATTTACTTTTCTGGACTAACGCTCTTTTAACAAATACCGATTCAAGTATTTCATGAATCTTAAACTCTCAAACAGTAATATCTGAGGAGAGTAATATACTGACTTAATCATTTGCTTCAGATGAATTGTTAGCAATCGGGCTATTCTTTAGTTCACGGTGTCAAAATTAAGACATTGGAATGTAACATTTACTCATAACGTGCTTTAAGGTTCACTATTTTCTTTACTTTTACGTACAACACTCAAACAATATGAGACTTCGATCAGTAGATAACGTTAGGTTAGGTTTCTGTTCTTATACTTGTGTGTCTTATCATAAGGCTTAACTGTAATCAACTAAACCTGTTTAGTGAACATTAGTTTAGGTTTGGTTTCAGTATGACTTGCAGTGTATCGTCCACAAGTCGAGAAAGTAAAGTTAGTTTACTTAAAATAAACCAGTAATAAATAACATTATACCAGAACCTCGATTCAAGGTCGGTTATGTCAATTCTCAAATTTCACAAATGTTTTTCCAATTTCTAATTATCTTTTTACAATCATTACTCGTACATTGCGGAAATAGTTCCAAAATTGGCCCTATTAGAATGCGGGCCTTGCGCTGGAACTATTTCTTATTGAATTTCTCTTTAGGCCCATATCCTTCACATTCATCATGTGATGTTCTTGTTGGTTATGGTTAAATAAGATTATGATCGTTTCAACGTGTTTACTCTAATCAGGATTTGTTCTACAACATTGTTTTTACAAGTTTTAGATTACTCGTAGTACTGGAAAAATCGCCAGTTCAAAATGGATGCATACTTCAACTTCAACATTCTTCATACAATGGCGGTATATTCACATTTCCAACTAAACTGAAATCTTTGATATTTTACCACATTAAGCCCTTTGAAAATATACCTTACTACACTATTGCATATTTAATATAAAACAGCTTTGTCGTGTTATTAATTAGAATTAAATTCTACGTACCTGTTCGTGTGAAATAAAACATTATCTGGGCCTCACAAATATTGACATTTGTTCAACGACACCCTACAGCAAACACTGCGAAGTGCGGGTGTACTATATACGTACATGCCCAAAAGTGGCAAATATATTAGGGAAGATAACTAGAAATAATATAGTTATGAAAATGATATAATTCCAGTTTGCTCCTTTCTAATAAACCGTACATCCGTTCGTTTTCGCCCACATATTTTCCTGTTAGAAATGGGTGTAACTTTACACAAACATGTTCTTCCTTACCTCAACTCATAGTAAAAATAAATATTTCAATATGTACCTAAAGTACGTAAACTAACGAAAACTAACTTAAGTAACACAAGACAATAAGAAAAGTCTTGCGTTAGAACACATTATGAACCTCATAATAAACTAATTCACAACGCACTTATATAATTTTACTGGAGTTAGAATACAAAACGATTATGACAGAATAACAAAACAAATGGGGCCGAGTCCAGTCGGGAAATAAGTATATAAACCAACGTCAGGCTTCAGCAGCGAGCATTTTGTATGGATGATCAATGTTCCGTTTGGAAAACTGCGGCGAGACCTTTAAAACGACATCCCAACCACGTTCATATCCTTAGTAGTTCTAATGATATGAATTGCCCTCTATTCTAACACCGCCCCTGGAATGTGTATCATCTATACGGGTATGATTTATCTCGAGACCTTTCCAGTGACACTTCAACCGCCTTCCTAGGCTTAGTAGTTCCTACATCTGACACCGCCCCGCAATATGAAAGAATGATATGGGTTTCCACTCATCTTGCCGAGACCTTTCCATCGACACCTCAACCACCATTCTAGCCCAAGTAGTTCCAAAGGTAAAATTCCTCCCCGAAATTCTTGAACGGCCTCTGATCAGGATAAATGAATGGAACTCGCCTTGCAGAGACCTTTTTAACGATGCCTTAACCACTTTCCAAGCCGTAGTAGTTCCAAAGTTGAAACTTCCCACTCGAAACTTGGAAACAGTCCCTGCAAACTGAATGATACGAGTTTGAGCTGGTCTTGCTGAGACCTATTTAATGAGATCTCAACCATCTTCCTAGCCTTAGTAGTTCCTCTGTTGAAAGTTGTCTACAGACGGAAAGACAGACTGTAAAGGAGGAAATTGATTATTTCGATTAAAGCAAACATTGATAACATTTTAGTCTTCATTATACATTAAAATCTTAAGACCTTCAGACAAGCGTGTTGTTTTTGGTGTCTCTTAACAAATATATCTTCTCGTTGAACATTTGATCATAATATATGGTACCGGTACTATTGTTCCACTCTCAGATGAAATATGATCAATAATTGTATTTTACTTTAGATTGCACTGGACTTTACTTTAGCATGCCCCAAGTACTCTCGTGCAATAAAAACAATCTCCCTCGGTTGAAACATATTTTAATTATAGTCAATTTGATGAAAATACGGGATATTTTGCTTTAAGTTAGCTCAAGTCCTAGATTCTGAAATGAACACCAAACTCATACAATAGATTCATTTACGGTACTAAATTGAATGTAGTTTCTTTACTACTTGTAGAAAGGTTTTGTACTTACGTAAATTAGAACGACATTTTGTTTTGCTGGGTTTCTAAACCACAAATCCTATCAGTAACAGTATGCCCTTGTACATAGTGTACAATAGTAAATGTAAATAAACACTTTTTACCCCTTACTACTTGGTGATACTACTATAAGCTCTGAAGAACGTTACGAAGCATTCGTTTGAGAAGTATGTGCTTGAATGCATGTCTTAAAGGGTACCGTACTCCGTACCCATCTAAATGTGAATCTACTCCATATCGACATTTACTTCTAACCCTCTCGGAAATAGTGGTTTCTTATTTCTGAACCTGAATTGATGCTTGCAGTATGCATCCTTCTTCGAACCCCAATTGAGACTATTGAGTCTGTGTTTCACTTACTAAAGTAGAGATGTTCATTTAAGTCATGTTAGATAGGTAAAATTAGATTAGTTTGCTTTACATAAGTCACTAGGAGAGTTATACAGGAACCTCTGAATATCACCTAAGTCGAAAGCCTAAACTGCCTCTTACCATTCCTTAAAGTATTTATAAACAACACCCATGTTATTCATTTTAAACTCGTAAATACACAATACGAAACCTACCATATCATGTGAAATAACTTTATATATAGATCGAATACTTCAATCTTGTCCAAACTATTTCTTCCAAGACAGTCAATAAGAATAATATGAAAGATTAAACAACAAATACATTTCCAAGGAAATTACATAGAAAGTTCAATCATATAAATAAAAATTATTAAGACTCTATCATAATTTAGCGCGTACATGGTCCAGTTGAATCACTTCATAGCTCACCGCTACTTGCAGTAGTGAATCGCAACCGAGAACCGTGTATGCAAGCATTAATCTATATTTGTTCCAAAATTAATCAATGATGTATGTGAATTTTCTTTACCGATTACTCGTAACACACAAAAGTGTTAGCTGGACTAGATCAAGAATTTTGATTTACCAATTTGTAGCCCACTACGTAAACGTAGGCTTGATGGTTTCTTTACAATCTATTGTAAAGGCGGCATTACTATAGTAGTGACGGACTAATTTTAAAATCACGATAACCGAACAAAAATCACCTAAAACATACACACGTGTTCATGGGAGGCGAGCGGTTTATGCAATTGTTTTCTTGTACTTTTCGTAGATTATCTTAAATTTGTGACCATACGAACGTGGAGGTTAGGTAAGGTTAGGTGAGGTCATGTATCTTTACAAAAAATATTTTTTATGTTCACATTTATCATTAATAATTCCTTCTTTGCATTTTTTGTAAATTATCTTAAATTACTGATCATATGAACGTGGAGGTTAGGTAAGGTTAGGTGCGGTCATGTATCTTTACAAAATGTATTCTGACACATATTGACACTTACCTTCAGCACACAGGCGTGTTAACTCTCCCAATTTCCATTAGAAAGTCGTGTACAATTTTTTCGGGACCTTTTCCTTTTCTTACATAAATACTCCGCTACATAACCTTAAAAATGTATTTTCCCTCGACATTTCTATACCATTCAATAACACTAACGCAAGAAATGTCATAACCATAACAAAGACGCACCATTTCAACACTGCCTTACCGCCTTCCACATGACAAATGTAACTCTACGCAAAATAGTTCATTCCGCCACAACATGCAGTGCGTCCTAAAACATCTTAAAAACACACTACAACGATATTATTATTCACTCATAATGTTACCCACATTACTAATTTCCTCCCTATTACTCGCAAACATCACACAATTATCTCAATTCATCCTGTAAATTTCTAAAAATTGGTCCGTCACTACTATAGTTATCCCGTAAAAGCTTTGATAAACTTTTTTATGGACCATTTTAGTTACAACTTCACTTCGACCCGTCTCGATTTCATGAGTGTAATACTTGATAAAATCGACAAATATCCATACCCCAGGTATGATTTGAACTCATTACCTTAGAGACGCTAGTCTTAACACCTCAGACTCCACTACCTTGGTCGGCGCATACATACGCCTTGGGTCGGCGCCATCTGTTGTAATAAGACCAATTTGCAGGAACTAAATTCAACAAGACGTAAGCATGAGTTTTCGTTCATGTACTTTTAAAACAAAGAAATCAAAAGAGAAAATCAACAAAGATGAAAGTGAGAAGACTATATCCAACGTCACCACAAATGACGAAAATGTTGACCTAGAAAGCAGGAAGTTGCTGAATGCCGTATTTTATCACGATGTTGTGGAAACAGAGCACCTAATATTGTTAGGATCAGATGTGAATGTATCATCCCCCGATGTGTTTGAGGAGACACCATTGCACGTTGCTGTTAGTGGAGCTGACAAGGAGATGATTCTTCTGCTGCTTCGGTACGGCGCAAACATTAACAAACCTAATTTATTTCGCCAAACTCCATTACATATAGCTGTGTCCGATAAAAGATATCATATTGTAAAAATGCTACTCGAAAATGGTGCTGATCCTAATTACAGAGATCGTAATGGACACACTCCTCTACATATAGCAACCCGATATAACGATGTTCTTATATGTATTCTCCTCCTTGAATTTCATGCTTCAGCGTCAATAAAAGATGTATTTGGAGAAACCCCTTATAGTGTAGCTGTTAACAATACGTACACTGATTTAGAACACTTCTTCAAACCACGGATAAGTAGAACAGAATGAACTATTTTTCTTTTTACATGGAAGTATTGTTTTATTGTGAGCTGCGATACATGTTTAACTTTATTTATTGTCATGGTATGGTAAACCACGGTCGATGGCATGTGGTAATGTGTCTCAACATAATGTATTCTTGGTTGCATGATGTCAGTAAGTTTAAGTGTACAACTACGTTTTTAAAAGTAGTATTTTTTAATAGATACGTTCTATTTATGTAGCTAAAATGTAGCTTTCCAAAATCTGAGCATATCTATTGATTGTTAATTAATAAACAAATGCATAATGAAGTCTTCATATAATTGAATGTTTTCAGTTTAGGGTTACAATAATGACAATGTGAAATGGATTAAATTATTAAGAATTTCATGAATTTGTTGGAAATTAAATATTCATAGATACGATTGCCCTAATAATATTCAAACTGTTATTTAGTGTTTACTGTTTGCAATCTGTAGTTGATGTAATGCAATACATTATTGCAACTACGGGTGCGTTTAATTAGCAGCCTGGCCGTGGGCAACTGTGTTTAATTAGCAGCTAACCGGCCGCGCCACAGTCTGGCTGTGGGCTGACCAGAAGTAGCACATGCAGCTCGTTTTTGGCGGGAAGCAGAAGAAGCTGGCGAGAATCAGCTGTTGCCAACCACACTATAATTATTGGGTTGTATAATAATTAGGATTCAAGTGTACAACGTATTCCTTGTTTGTATATGGGTTGCTATAGAACAATTGAAATTTTCTGTTAATTAAAAATAATAAGAATTATTTAATAGGTATAGGGAAAAAAGTGTGTAGAATACTTAATACGTCACGATGACGGTTCACACTAACAAGATGTACGAATCATTAACTTGTTTTGTGTTAGTATGGTTATAGTTCAGAAGATGGTTCAAGTTGATAACAATGTTTTCTGAAAAGTCAGTCCGAAAGATAATACATTAAGTATATCGATATTAAGTTTGAAACACGTAAGTTGCTTTAGGAACTTCACTGGAGGATATTTTCTCGTGCTCTGAGCATGAGATAGTATTTTTCCATGGGAGGAAACCGTTATCTTGAAAGAAAACGCTGACATATGCTGTTAGTACGCAAGCGCTATATACAAGGAACAAGTATAATCTTGTAATTAATTTGAGTTCCACCTAACTATCGCCGTTGTGTGTGTCATAGAGAACCCTATTAACAAGTGATTAAAATGACTTGAGTACTTTGTCCAACTATAACCTGCGTATACTGAGGAGGGACAGATATATTAACTCTCCACTTACGCGGTATACAATAGCCTGAACAATTAGTAAATATAGAATGTGTCTTCTTAACTATAACTCATGTGCACCGGGGGGAGGGCCTATATTATTACGGTAGTTCTAGATATTAGCTGCTTCTGTTGTACGGCGTTGAATATACACCAAATGCTGCTTTCAATATTTCGAATACGTAGCATGCATAATGTTATATAAAATCAAGGAGTGATAGGAGTGCTGCTAAAACACATACGTTCTTCTACATTATATCCTGGCACTCATATCACTCCCTTGGTTTTGCATCACATTCTGGGTTCTATATATGAAAAACGATCAAAGTAATAGTATTTAAATTATCTTCAAACAAAGTCTAACAGGAGTAGCTAATAAAGAGAATAAATCCTCTTGTATTTCTAGACAGAGGCTCTATGAATTTACAACTCTCACTGCTTTCTTGAGTGTGACTATTTTAACTATTAGGGCTGATTTTCATTCAATCTTTCGTTGCTTGCGATTTGGGTGAGTAGCCAATTGAAACACGTGTTTTATAGCGTGGTGTATTGTACGGTAAGTGTGGCACGTATTTTAATTGGCTATTCACCCAAATTGCACGCAAAGCAAGCAACGTAAGCTTTCATGAAATCCAGCCCTTACAACAAAGCACGCAATAAAATACGTGTTTCAATTGGCTACCCATCCTAATCTCAAGCAATGCAAGTGGGCTTGAAAATGAGCTCTTACCCATGTGTGTCCAGTAGGCATAGTATCATGGCTGTTGTTTCAACATACAGGCTAGAAATATAGCTTATCAAAAAACAACTAACAGCGACAATTTGGTTAATATGAAGGGATAGAAAATACGGTTCCCTACATTCTGAGAAAAAATTCCCCCTCTCTGGAAATTGTACAAATCGGAAACTGCTATTTTCACGAAACCGTTTAAGAGAAGGTTATCTACATTTCACCTCTGTTTCATCCAGTATTCACAATTCTAGTGTGTTGGTAGTCATACAAAATATAAAAACAACCACGCTCGGTCATGTTCAACGAAGAAGGTAATCAACATTTACAATTTCTATGCGTATTTTTCATTCAATTGGTCGGCAACGCTGATTCAACCAGAAATCCGCTGTCTTGTTTTGGCTCGCCAACAAATATTCTGTTTAATTACACACAGGGCAGGCCAGTGGCCGGGCAACAAATTTAACGCGCCCTACATTTCGTGTTTCTTGTTCCTTCCATCTTATTTTTTTTCGTTTCAGAATTCCACTTCCTAGACTGCAAAAAACTTCATGCAGCAGAAATGTTCCATAGACTTTGAAGTAGAATTAAGACGGACTCAAGGTAGTTAAGGAGGGACTATATTAAAGTTCAACTGTTTATCCAAACGCATACTCTCACAAGGTGAATAAGAATCACCTTGGAATTTCCTATGGATGTCGTTTTGCAGTTTGAAGCAATAGCTCGGAACTAAAAAACAACTTTTATGTCTCTATTTTACAAGGTACTCGGCTTGGTACGGTACTAATTTTAGCGAACCGTAGGGGTAATTTCGATAGTTACGTGTCTTTATAAATCAGGGATTTCATCGTAACGTGTTTTACACTCACTAGCGTCTCAACATAGAAAGTCCTATTTTCGAAATCCTAAAAAACACGATGTAATTGCGTGTGCAATACGAAAAAACACCGTGCCTAACTTACGTAACATCTTGGTCACTAATTTTGTAATACGTTAATTTTGTTAAATTTCGTAATACGTGTATATGTAAAGAAAAAGTTATTTTTCTTTAAAAAACATAACTACGTCAGGATTTGATAGCAGGTCTCCGGATTAGCTTTCCGATATGCTACCAAAACGCCAAATTGGCAATTGCACATCAGTCGTTTGTCAGTGTTATTAGCGCACCCATATGAACGTCAATGAATAAGGGAAGATATAGGGTTTGTCCTCTCTGTGTGTCTGTCTGTTACCCCTGGATCTCAAGTCCGACACAGTTGAGCCATACACTGTTGGATTCGTCATTTCATTTCATATATTCTTATTTTGAATGGCGGAGTTAAGGCATAACCTTTTCTTCCACTCAACCATTTAAACATTCTACATCAAATTTATATTATATAAATAATTAAACACTACAAAATGTATAAATAAACACTACAAAACAAACAAAAAATGGTCACTAAAATTCATACTATATCAACTACAATTAAAAGTGAAGAAATAT
>JAGDQP010014469.1:28074-41460 GCA_022664845.1 Lepisma saccharinum | reverse complement strand
ATATATATATATATATATATATATATATGTGTGTGTGTGTGTGTGTGTGTGTGTGTGTGTGTGTGTGTCTTGTGGGGTATTGTTGTACAGCTCTTGATGAATAATCTACAAAACAATAAATAGTTTCTCGATAGCTCTCATATGAGGCGAGATTTGAATTTTTGAAATTAAAAAAAAAAAAAGCTTCGAGATCTACCTCAGCCTGTAGGCCTACCGAAAGGGATTTTTTAAATTTAAAATGGAAACAATTCATTACATCATTATCAACAATGGATTGACTGGATTAGGCAAACTAAGGATGATCAAGTATGCTTAACAATGAAGGTAGGATCAAAGAGAGATGGGCCGAATATTTCGAAACGCTTCTAAGTAAAGAAAATCCTAATAAATCCTAATCCTTTCTTAAAAAGAAATACAATGGGAATTTAGTACGACAAAGGCTTGTGTCACTCTGTTTAATAGTATTGATCATAGTAAAATGGAATATGCGTCTATTGTATGGTCACCTTATTACAAACAGTACGATAAAAAAATTGAGCGCATACAAAAAAAGTTTTTAAGATATTTGTATTACAAAACAATTAATAATAGTTTCACTAAAGCAAATATGTCATACAATGAGTTATTAAATATCTATTTGATTATTCTTTGTTATCCGTCAGGCGTACTATTGCTTTAATGGCTCTCTTATTTAAGTTGATAAACGGTAGCATAGATGATCAAGGACTTGCGAGCCAATTAAGTTTCAATGTTAAACAAACAAACCTTCGAATGAGAACTCCATTTTATATTACAAAAGGTAGAACTGAACCATTTCTTAATTCACCTTTAATTAGAATGTGTAGAACTTATAATAATTTGTCAAAAACCAATACTGAATTAGATTTTTCGTCCTCTTACTCACTGTATATAAGTATTATAAAATCTGTTAAAAGCAAATAGAAGAATCATTAATAATTATGATGTAACATTAAAACTTATACAACTATATGTAATGTAAATTAAGGCTGCAGACCAACCCCGCCATCTTGGTAAGCACTTTCCATTGATTAACATGGGAATTGTTTTACTCGTCTTATACTTTTCAGGAGTATAGTTTTAACTTCTGTTTTCACCCAGTTTATCGTCATGTTCTCTTTTACTCATGCTACTTTATAGAAATGCAATATTTTACACAGGAACAGTATAATTGCCCGTTAACATATTGTGATTTATATAGCAAACTATTAATAATACATTATACTTATATATTTGGAGAAACTTTACAAACCAAAACTATACAAGAGTCAAAATAACCACCAAGACAAATTTTGTGAAAGCAGAACTTAAATATTCTACATCCGAGAGGCATAAAATGAGTAAAACAATTCCCGTGTAAATCAATGGAAGGTGCGTACCAAGATGGCGGGGGTGATCTACAGCGTTAAGTCGCGATGCCAACATTTTATTTCCTTAATATATATAATGTTTTTCTTGTAGTATATATGTGTATCATTTGTTTTTATTTGTTTTATTTCTGTCTATAAGACAAATATCACATATTCAAGTATATCACGGACATAACTTTTTTCGTTTTTTTTTTTTTTTTTTGCTTTGTATTTTAAATATTATCTGTACTGTAGTGTCTTATGTCATGTAATGGAACTTATGTAAGCCTATTGTAATAGGGACTAATATCCTGTAATAGGTAGCAAATAAATAAATAAATAAAGTTCTTAGCGATAGAATTCCAAATCTTGGACCAACGCCAATAATAAGCCGGGAAGAAGTAGAGAAAGCGTTAAAGAAAATGAAGAAGGGAGAATCTACAGGTGCTGATTGCATACCAGTAGAAGTGTGGAAGAGCTTGGGACCAGAAAACATAGATATTGTATGGGATCTGATGCAAAACATCTAAGAACAGGACAAAAATGCCGATTCAATGGAGGAATATTGTTATTATACCAATTTTTAAGAAGATATACAGGATTGTGAAAACTAAAGAGGAATCAAACTAATGTCACATACGATGAAGATTTGGGAGAAAATTATAGAAGGAAGATTACGAGAAGAAACATCAATAGAAAAACAATTTTGGAGTTATGCCAGGAAAAGAAAAGAAAAACAGTTGACGCAACTTTTATATTAAGAAAAACTATGGAAAAGCAAAAAGGATTGCATATGGTCTTTATTGATTTTTGAGAAGGTCTACGACAGAGTACCACGTCAGGAAGGATGGAGATGTTTGGGGGATAACGAAGTGCAAGAAAAATATGTAAGAATAATCCAAGATATGTACGCAGGAGCTAGAACTTGGGTAAGAAGTAGTGTTGGATTACACCAGGGTTCAGCCTTAAGGCCGTAGCTCTTCAACGTAGTCATAAACGTTAGAATGTGAGAAATGAAGCCCCCTGTTGTATGATGTTTGTCGATGATATAATATGCAATACTAAAAGGGCAGAACTTGAAAGGAAAGTAGAGAGTTAGAGGAAGTCTTTGGAAGATAGAGGCCTAAAAGATTAGTAGAAAGAAATCGAAGTATCTTGAGTTTAACGGAGAAGAAAAGGGAGAAGTGATGTTGCGAGAAGAGCGATTGAATAAAGTGAAAACTTTTTAAATATTTATGTTCATCTGATAACTGGAAATGGCGATTTGGACTCGGAAATAATACATAGAATTCAAGGGGATGACGAATTTTTGAAGAAAGGTTGTGGCGTTCTCTGCGACCGCAGAATCACGATGAAGAATAAAGGGATGATTTACAAAACAGTGTTTAGAAAAGCAATAATGTACAGACCAGAAACATGGCCAATAAAGAAAGCACAAGAAAAGAGATAATAGGTGTCACCAAATGAGAATGCTACGCTGGATGTGTGGGATAAAAAGAAGAGATAGAGATAAATGTGAAAGTAAGAGGAACAACTAATGTTGTAGAGATATCTAAGAAGATACAAGAAAGAACACTGCAGTGGTATGGACATGTAATCATGAGAACAAATGATTATGTAGTCAGAGGAGTGATGGCAATGGAAGTGAAGGGCAAGAGAGATAGAGGGAGGCCAAGGAGAAAATGGGTGGATAGGGATCTCGGGGAGAAAGGTCTGTTAGGGGAAGTAGTTCAGAACAGGGCTTTGTGGAGGACTCATCAGAAACGTCGACCCCACGTAGGTGGGAAAAGACGGGGAGAAAGAAAAAGAAGAAAACAGATTTAATAGAATAGTTGAATTTTTAAATTTATTTATGGCCTTTAAACATGTATGGATCAAGCCGGGATAGGAGAGGAGAAAGGACGAGGGAAGGAGTCAATCATGTCCTAAATTGAAGGTACCATCCCGGCATTTGCCTAGTGTGACTCAGGAAAAACACTGGTGAAATATGTCAGAATAGCCGTCAGCTGCTATCGAACCCAGGACATTTCGAATGCGAAACTAACGAACGCTCTGCTAATGAGCTGCGGCCGGTCAGTACAATATAATAGTATAACAAAACTCCCGTGCCATTTCCAGTAACTGCTACAAAGTCCAAGTGCAAACGAACTGTTAATCGATTTCCAATCCATTACAAATGTTTAAATCAGTCATTTCACATCACAGGAACTCCATATGTATGATACAATGGTCATCATTGATGACGTTCAGGATGGTGAACATGTACGTGAAATTTCAAACTTTTCAAAACGCTGCTTTTCAAACTTTTTAAATATATATTTAAAAAAAAAAGGGTAGTAGCCATTTTTTTGTTACACAACAATTGCACCATATTGTCTTCCCACACGAAACACTTTTTTTAACACTAGATTGATGAATGCCGTTCCTAACCCACACTCACATTCACTGCGTGACAGGTAAAATGCATTCAAAATTATCGCAGCTCCGATAGTGAAAAAGAAGTTGGATTGAAATAGGCTTTTTTTTTAAAAAAAAAAAAACTTCTTTCCACATTTTAGCAACAGTTTCTTCAGCTTTCCTCTTTTCAAATCATGCAGAATGAATAGATAACTTATGATTTATTGATCGTAAATATCTTGTGTTAGTTATGGTACCTATGTTTCCTCACTTTACAGTTCATTGTGCTCTGGAACTACTAACACCATAACCAACTATGAATACGGAAAAGTTACCAAAACGTTGGAAAGAAAATAGTTTTATTTAATGCAAGAAGAGGTATTTAGTAATTTGCAAATGCAATTTTCATTAGATAACTTATACGTTTAATTATATTATCCATTGTGGATCAAAATATATTTAGTATACACAATTACATCACAGTTTTCAGAATATACGTATCTCCAGACTGAACAGGTAAAGATAGCTCTTAATATGTAGGATATTTCTAGAATGTTCACATGTTTTATCAGTTCACAAATCTGTAGCGTAATTGAAAAATTCAATGTATTAGGTAAGTGCAATTAAACTATCTCAATGGGACATATCACTTGCAGATTACATATATATGCAATCAACAATATCTGCTCAGTCAGAGTAAAGGTGGTCCAAATTTCGATGTATTGAATTGATATCGATTTAAAAATATCGAAGCTTTCATATTGAAATTTTTTGGCAATCGATATATCGATACTTCGATATTTAGGCTGAACATTTATGTTTGATATTTCAATATTTTAGTTCGATATTTCAGTTCGATATATCGTTTTAGTCTCTCTCTTTTACCTCCTGCTATTGGTCTACCAATAAAAATAAAATCTGGAAGCTTTAATGCAAAGAAATTGTCAACTACATGCCGGATTTCTCTGTCGCCAGTGAAATTCCTTTCCCCAAGAAATGATCAATATGTCGGAAAAGATGGAAGGTTAGTGAAGAATACGTCCGGATGAGGAGGTGTGGTGAGGAAGGGTTTCGTATTACAACTCACTGAAAGTCTGCACAGTATTTTGTGCGACGTGTGGGAGTGAGTTGTGCAACATGAGGGCACCATGTGTGTTAACCACTGTCACATGCTTGAGAACAAATCGACAGTGTACGATTTCAACACTGTAATTATCTTTCACGCCTCGTTACGACTGAACAGCTTTTTTTGAGCTATTATCTCGCTTCTTGTTGTTTTTACCTGAAGGTGCATCGGTGGGGTCGCCATAGTAACTTGGAGGGCTTCTGTTGAAGCAGTTCGGAAGACCCCAGTGAGTCGAAGGAGAATCCGTCTATGGCCCCAAGCGCTTGAGCCATAGGATATTATGAATCTTTTAATTAAGTTATGGTATAGCCTTATTATGTGTAATGGAATGTTTAGATCTCTCTGAGGTAGGGTTATTAATTTATTTGATATTTTTAAAGTTTTACTTGCAGCTTCTTTACTATGCTTTCTAAAAGTTAGTTTCTCACCCAGCGTAACGAGAGGTATTTAAAAATTCCGTTCTTCTCATTGAGGAGTTATTTATTTTTATTATTTTTTCTCTTCCGGGATCTATTTTTCCTTTAAAGAGTATGAATTTTGTTTTATTGGCTGAGATAGAAAGTTTGTTGTTTCGGCACCATAACTTCAAAGCTTTCATAATGTTGTTTGCCTTGGTTTCAATTTCTTTTCTGCTATTACCGGACGCGAGAACCGCGAGATTATCCGCGTACCCCACCACTGCACCGCGTATCATCTAATTCATTCAGAGTTTCACGGCATGGCTGGAACGCTATATCCCAGAAGATCGGTCTAAAGACAGATCCTTGGGGGTATCCTTTCGTTGGAGTTTTCGTGGTGGCCCCATCTGCGGAAGCAATTATTATTTTTCTAAAATAACAATTGCAAGGGTAACAAGTGATATTGGTGTCTGACGCACTAGCCCTGGAGAAAATCACAGCAAAAGTGAAAGGACAGAATACTGTGGGTAGGCAAACGCCGGTTTGCACGTCAGAGCAGGTGCTCGAAAATGTATCCATTAGTCTCCATACACTTGCGGGCCCTGACTAGTAATGACTGGATACAATGACTAAAGACCTGGAGAATATTCCTCTTGCCACCCGCCATCGTATGTAGTATCAGATAAACGGAGCACAATGCCACTTGACGTGCAATGTGACCCACTTGCTAAACGCATAATACCCAGGTTGGTGGATAGGACGCTTTGGCTATGTTCACCTCCTAGATCTCCAGACTTAACACCAATGGACTACGGTATTTGTAGTCGGCTAAAAGAGAAGGTGTACGAACATACGATGGACACACCAGAGGACCTTCGGGCTCGCATAACGGCTGCAGCGGACGAATTTCGTCTTAACAAGGAAGCACTGCGCTAATATACCCAATCATTGCTGTGATTTTCTCTAGTGCTAGTGTTTCAGACACCGATATCACTTGTCACTCCTGCAAAACTTTTATATAAGTATATCTCTGATATGAAGTCTTAAAACGTATATATTTATACAAACTTTTCTGCTGTACTAGTGCTGTACAATCACCTTCCAGAATATTTACATTTCCTCCTGTAAATACGAGCTAATATCATTAAAAGTGAAAAAAATTCAAAGTGATTCCTAAAACAGTGATTTTCCCAAAATATCTTTCCTATCTATTCCCCCAAGAAAAGTAAAAAAAATTAAAGAACTTAACTATTACAAGCCTAAAAGGTAATTTTAAACAAAATACAAATATATATATATAAATCATAGCCATATTCAATCCACTAGTGGATGAGGCCTCTCCCGAAGGGAGGAGTTGGTCTACTGTTCCCACGCTGACCAGACGGGCTGGGAGAGGAGAGCCGAAGCTCTCACTGTGATCGCCACTGTTTTTTATTCACAGCAGTTCTCCAATTGACCTCACGATGCTGGATCAACACCGAAAGTTTTGAGCCCCCACCGGGAATCGAACCCGGGACCGCTCGTACTGAAGTCGAGCGCGCTACCGACTAGGCTACGCAGGAGCTCATATATATATATATATATATATATATATATATATATATATCATATTCAGCCGTTTTCTATCCACTGTTGGATGAAGGCCTCCCCCTTTTCTGTCCACATATCTCGGTCTGCTGCTATCCTCATCCATCCATGTAGCTCCTGAAAAACGCTTGATTTCATCTACCCATCTTGCCTTTGGACGTCGTCTCGGTCGTTTCTTTTCTCTAGGAATCCAATGTAGTACATTTGTCGTCCACCTTTCATCTGTTTGTCTAGCTATGTGACCAGCCCATTTCTACTTCAGCTTCTTCGCAGTCTTGATTACATCCTCTACCTTTGTTTGTGCGCGAATCCATTCATTTGTCTTCATGTCCATACTGGTTATTCATCGCGCCTTCGCTCTTTGTGTGACTCTCAATCTTTGAGTCGTCTGCGCATTCAATGTCAAAGTTTCACAGCCGTACATCATCACAGGTAAGACACATTGATTATAAACTTTATGCTTGAGACACATTGGTAATTTGCTTTTGAAAATAAAGTGTAGTCTTCCAAACGAACTCCACGCCATTTTACATCTTCTATTTATTTCATCAGTCAACTTTGCATTCGATGTTTTAAGTTGGCCTAGGTAAACATACTCATGAACTATGCCTATTGTCTCTCCGTTAATCTTCACTTCCTTCTTTGCAGCATGTTGGTTGTACATTACTTTTGTTTTACTTAAGTTCATTTTAAGGCCTATTTTCGAACTCTCGTTACTCAGTTCTTCCATTCTGGTTTGTAGTTCCTCTGCACTTGAAGCGAACAGGACTATATCATCAGCGAACCGCAGGTGATGAAGATATTCGTCATTAATTTTAATTCCAACTTCATTCTAGTTTAAATTTTGGAACACTCTCTCCAGGACCACACAAAACAGTTTTGGAGAAATTGAATTCTTGCCTTACTCCTTTTCCAACTTTAATTTTTTCACTTTCTTGATGTCATATATAAATATTAACGTGTACAAGAAGATTGTTCTAGAAATACAACCTGTAAATAAAGTAGTATGTATCATAAAAACTTGAGTTAATCTTGAAGAAATATAAAATAAAAAGTGAACTGAAATAAAATTAAAATAAAAGAATATTCTAAAAGGACCTTTAATACAAATAAACGTAAAAAGAAATTAAAAAAGAAACTTTCAGATTTTCTAAATTACTTTATCAAAGAGGGACATATATGTATCCTGCGAGATGCTATCATCTGGGTATGAGACATATGTGACCTCCCCAACCATTTATATAAACTCAATGTTTTGGAACTCATAATATATTTTTTTTAAAACTATTTTCATGTTAAAGCTTTTGCAGTATATAAATCTTTAAGATATCTATCGCATTGAATATTGAATACCAAGTCAAAGACATTCTGATAATTAAGGAAATACATACCAAAGACTTTAAAAATGTAGAAAATACTTTACAAAAGGATGTAAAACCTCTTTGGCCGACCATCTAATTTCCGTGTAATGTATATGTGTATAACCTATATAAACAACACAAGCTGTATGTAAAGCTAGTTCGTCTGGAACCCCCGAAGTGGAAGGAGCTCCAAATAAAGGTGCTAAAGAGAGGTTCTTGCTTTATTTCTTGTTGTCTTGTTTCCCCTTGCTTACATTGTCGTTTACACACATTCCGCCTCCTTAAGGTAGGAGGCCGCCACACATACACTGTAGTTCATATTTATGTGTAGCACGGGTTGGTAAGTTTATATTAATCCTATCTTGCCTTTCAGATTTAAAACCAAATCCTACGCTCATAGCCGGAGAGTAAGAATACATATAATAGCCTCATTAGTGATAATCTCTATTATACATTACAGGGCAATACCAGAGGACTTATCATTGTAAGTCTCAGTTTAAACTCATGTAAGAAAAGAGCTTGAAGTTGTTTGCTTTTCGTGGTTCATCTTGAACAGTGTTACATGTACTGATAGACTGGCTGTGGATTTGTAGTGCGATTGTGATAGGTTACTTCAGTGTACGAATGCTTTTGGTCCGGAAGGTGTGTTTCAACCATACGTATCCGACACCTGAATTCCAGCAAATCAGTAATAATTGTCCATATCGTGACACCATGTTCTGAGAAGTTAAGGAATGAGGAATGGAACACATGTAAATGGCACAATATTGAACAACCTTTTAGAAATATGTATTTAAGTTGCCATGAGCCCTTCCTCGAAAGATCGGGATTTTACGACGCCATTTGCGAAGAACAACGATTTATGGGTTCGGTTTAGATAAAATAAAGCTACACTTGTATATTATTCAGTAGAAAGACACCAGGTTAAGGGAAAATGAAATTAATATGTAGGCTTAATATTACATTAGGTAAACTTTAATGAAAGTTACACAAAGCTCTTTATTTTAAGGATAATCTAAAGCAACGTTCTCCAACAAAAGATGGCAGCACTATCTCCGTATATGTCTATATGTATTCTTATCGTTGCACTAAATTTCCTTGCTGCTCCTACAAATTCAAGCCTAGAGAGTTCAAACTTTCAGGGATGAAAGTTCATAACCAATTCAACAGCATGATCGATGACAAATTTTTATTTTCGTTTTCCTTCATTGTTGTTGTGAACATCGAAACCTATAACAATGAAGCTCTTTCAACAATGGACAAAAAAGAAAATTAAAAATCGGCATCGATCATACCCTCGAATTGGTTATGAACTTTCTTCCCTGAAAGTTTGAACTCTCTAGGCTTGAATTTGTAGGAGCAGCAAAATGAAATTTCGTGTAGCAGTGAAAATACATTAGACGTATACGGAGTAGTGCTGCCATCTTTTGTTGGAGATCGTTGCTTTAGATCATCCTTAAAATAAGACATCAGATCATCTCTCTTCATCTTCACCAGTTTCTTCACTTCGAGATTTAAAATTAAAAAAAAACACATCCTTTTGTCAAACATACATCATTATAATTGTTTTGAGAAAGAAAAGAGAACTTGTTGATTGTAGGGATATGGTTTTCGAAGCACTATCTTGAGATTTACTTATACTGAAATGAAACTTTTT
This sequence comes from Lepisma saccharinum, assembly GCA_022664845.1. NCBI lineage: Eukaryota > Metazoa > Arthropoda > Insecta > Zygentoma > Lepismatidae > Lepisma > Lepisma saccharinum. Next base: position 31,567 of record JAGDQP010014469.1, on the reverse strand, counting down.
GGTGTGGTATTGCTCCAAAAATTCTTTAACTGACTGCCATGCATTGTGGTCTAGTAGTGATGTTTTGTATTGTGATGTTTTCGGTAGTCAAAATGAAGTACTTTCGAATATTTTGTTTTGAATGATGGTAATGTATTTAATTTTTACAGGGCAGTTGAAAATGACCTACAAACATACATACTTCACAGCATCATACACTTTGATTGGATATGGCCAATATGCAATTAAAGCAATTTTGCTATGCAATAAATCTCAAACCAGAACGTTTTATTCGTCTCAAACGTAATACTAAAACTAGAGATATAAATCTGTTTATTCTCTTTAAGTTGCGTTTTTATTATCATTAGCATTACTTATTGCATATTTTGGTCATTTTAAAAGCTTTTGATTTTTTTTGTTTGTTTCAGATATTATAACTAATGGTTCGTTACACTTTGATATATACAAAGGATAACAGAAGTAATGTAAGCTCACAATAAGATTTATGAAAACAAGATTTGTTTTACAATGTTTCTCAGTTCTCCTACACTCAAAATCGAGATATTTATATGCAATGTTAAAGCGGGGCTTCCCGTTTGGCCTATTCCCGTTTCGCCTACTGACCCAAAGGCACATTTATATCATTATCTTCATCTCATCTTAAATGTAGGGGCGAAACGGGAATTCCCATTTTGCCTATTCCCGTTTCGCCTACGCTCTCTTAAAGAAAGGGATATTTAGTGTCTGAGGGAATTTTCTTCCAATGATTCATTAAAGAAATTCAAAGCTCTGTCGTGATTCAATATGATTCTAACCGATATGATTTTGTCCCCCCCCCCCTCCGACCTTCGTAAATATTGTTTTTATGTACAGTTTATTAAAAGTTTATTATACAGAAAGAAAGCAAAAGCTGTATCGTGATTGGCTGTGCTACTGGGCGTAGTGGCCAATCACAAAAGTGAAAAAAAGTAAACAAAAGGCGGGTACACTCGTAGCAAAGAAAAACAATTTTCAGTATTCCTATAATATAGTCACACATATATTTCAAAATAAACGTGTATCTATTATATAAACTTTATAATTTAGGCTACAATGTCACTCATTGTCCCCGTTTATTATATACAATGTTTACAAGTGAAGTTACGTTTATCGCAGATCCTCCTGCTTGAAACTTTAATCTTCCAAATGTAAGTAATATGAAACTGCATCTACATAATGAATTAAATCTATGTGCCCTGAACGAAATCTAGATTTTAACGCCTATACTTTAGCTTTATTGCTCTTGGTTTCTTCCCAACTTCTAGAAACTGCATCGAGGTTTCATTTTCAGCTTGCTCTTGTTGGAGTAATTCTAGAAGAATGAATATATTTGGGTGTTCCTTAGTTAATCTTCTGTTTAACTTTGCATGCCATGACTCCACGACATTGTTGGTTCTATCCTCTAAAGAATCATAGTGGTTCCATAAATCACTAGAAAAGGAATAAAAAAAAAAAGAATATTATAAATAATTATAGATATTATAGTTGAGTCATCATATCAGTTAGAATCATATCGAATCACGACAGAGCTTTGAATCTCCTTAATGAATCGTTGCAAGAAAATTTCCTCAGACACAAAATATCCCTTTCTTTAAGAGTGCGTAGGCGAAACGGGTATAGGCAAGACGGGAATTCCCGTTTCGCCTACAGATAAGATAAAATGAGGATAATGATAAAAATGTGTCTTTTGGTCAGTAGGCGAAACGGGAACTATCCATGTTAAAGGTATAGAGCCCAAAAAAGAGCAGAAAATGCAATCTCCCTTGTAAAGTCTCCAATTACATAGAACTTCTCAATTTTTCTTTGAGGAGCAAATTCGGTCAGAGTTGGAATTAAGGACTTAGAATTATGCAACCGATTAGAAAAACTGATACAAATATAAAATTTAAAAGTCGAAATATTGATATGAAACAGAGCTCTAAGATGAAACATCGACAGAGTAATTCTGCCAGACCGTCCTGTGCGGGGATGTCACCCCCGAAATTCTCGAGAACATCCCCCAACTTGAAAAATTGTTAAGGTCAAAACTCGATAGAAACCGTGTAAAACTCCACTTTATACCCTCCCAATTTTGACTTTACATTCTTCCCCCACAAACTGAAAATCCGGGCGGAATCCCTGCGTTCAAGCTTTTCTTATCAGTTTAAAGCTCTGAGTAAATGCGTTTTGTGATTCACAACATGTGTTATATTAATCACGGAAATATATTTGCTGGAAATTGATTGTTAAATATTTATTATGCTTTGTTATTTGATACCTTAATGCTGTGCCAGTTGTAAAACACGAAACATGTACACATACACTAGCATAACCCAAATATATTGATTGACCTTTTGCCTTCATTTATAAGTAAACAAGTGGGTGCGGCGATTCTGCTACCAATCACTAAGCCTCTAAGAGTCCCTTGATAGCATATTATTGGAGCTAATGACAACTGTGCATGTGCGTGGTTGATATGTGGAGAAATAAGATGAAGACGGTGCCTTAACCTCTGGGCTAGTCTAACCAAGGCCTTTTCAAGGACACCTCAACCATGTCATACCTTGTGGTTCGTAAGATATATTTTTGACATGGAAAGACGAACAATGCGGGGATATGTTGTTAGCAATAGCGAAATGAATTGCTGTAATCCAAATCTTTTTTGCACGTAGACAATCGTGTTTTTCAATTGCCCGAAATCAATAGCAAATCAATAATACAGTTCTTTTACTTCCATGCTTTTAGATCTACATAATGCGTAGATTGTGCAGCGAAGAGCTTTCAATTCCTTTCTTTGACAATGTACCTACCATCTTCGCATTTGTCTAGTGAAACTGGGGAAATTTCTTAAAAATCTGTTAGGATAGCTGGCAGCGAAACTTTAACCTCCAAGAACCTTCACGACCCGCATTGCTAGACTGGGGCTGCTCTCGGAAATTAGCATGCTCTAAGCTAAATGATTCTCAATACGGTATACATGCATTTCTTTCATAATATAATGTAAGTTTACTTCTAACCAGGACTTCCTCAACCATTGAATTTGAATTTTATTGATGGCCGTTAGGCATCTAAGGATCAGGCTGGGATAAGGGAGGGGAAAGAATGCAGGAAGATGTCGACCAGGGCCTAAGTTAAAGATACCATCTCGACATTTGCCTAATATGACTGAGGAAAACCATAGAACAACCCTCCATCATGTCTGCTATTCAAGTGCATGATTATGGCTTCATAACAAAGCAATAGACATATCAGTAGTAAATATTGTTTCAAACTGGACTTACTTGAGGTAACCCCAATATTTAAAAATAAAGAAAAAGAAAAACTATACACAAATAGAAATTTCGACCTGTCTGAAAAGTGTATCAAGCTTAGTTTCACAAGCGGTACAATTTGATGCAAGCTTACCAAATCAAGCCAAAAAGGTTGAATTAAGAAGTCAACAAAAATCAAGGTCGAAATAGTCTTGACAGGACAAGAAAGAAAACATTTTGTACCT